>JAESUZ010003860.1:0-213347 GCA_017311185.1 Proteles cristata cristata | reverse complement strand
GGTGGAGTTAAACTTTGAGTGGAGGTATTCAGAGTCTAAACGCCTATGTTGGGGCTTTTCACGATGCTCCCTCCTACAATGTACAATAAAGACCTGCAGGCTGCCATCTTTCCCAAATGGCTCCCGGGGACCTGGGGCTGCCAGAGCTGATTCTTGGTTATTGAGATGCAGCTGTCCTGGCACAGGGAGACTTCCAGAGGGAGATGTGTGCACTGAATTCCAATTTTTAAAAAAGTCCTGCTCCTCTAGAATGACTTGTTGTCTTTTTTCATCCAGACAGGACTCCTTCGGTAGTCTTTCCAACATAAGAAAAAGCCATTCATTACTTTAAAGGAAATGTCATCGAAATTCCTCCTGTTAAAATGGAAGCCCTCCCCTCCCTTTTTTAAATCACTCATTTCTCATTGAAAATACAGAGTAACCAGTCACTGCCATTAAATTGAAATCTCTTGAAGATAACTACCAGTGCAACAGAGATTGCTCTCTGAGAATGATTTGTTGGGGAGGGGGGACTACTATTGTCCGTGTATTCCTGAGAATGTTTGATGTATGATCCATCTTAAAAGATTTATGGTAGGTGATATTGGTTAGACTAAAAGAGTTTTAAGGAGTTGAGACTAACTCAAACTTCCTCAACCAGGGAACTTATGATATGAATATATAGGGATGGGACCTTAGAAAGAGCCAAACAAACTGAAAAGAGCATGAGCCTAAGGGTGGGTCTGGGTCACAGTGGCTTGAGTAACCCCTAGCACTTGGGATATCTAGCTTTTCATTCTAGGACTCCAACTTAATGTTATACCCACATCTGTCTTGGCTTCCTTGTCATCTTACATCTTCCTTTACTATTTACTCTTTGTATTTAACTAGTATTCCCACGAGTGGCAACACGAATTTCTTAAAGATAGACTTTATCCCAGCTTTGGGCCAGATACCGAATCCTCAGCTAAGAAGATGTCTTTTCTCCAGTAGCCTAGACCTGCTGGGATTACATACGGGAAAATATGGTGGTCTCTTCAGGAGAGGTCATGAATGAAATTATTTCCAATTGAAGGGGCTGAGGATGGCAGAAAATGTCCCAAGAAAAAGAAAGTTGACATAAGACATGATCTTGCAGGTAGGACATGAATCCATCACCTCTCAATCCCCATTGTCACTGCTGTAGTTGAAATCACCATCAACTCTTGTCTTGATGGTAGCTATAGCTTCCTGTATACATAGCCACATTCTGTGCTGTCCCTCTTAATTCATTTTCAATTCTGCAGCCAGAGTGAACTTTCTAACACATAAGACAGTCTGATTATTTTCTGTACAAAAAGGTCCTGGTGACTTCGGATAAATCCTACATGGTTTAATGTGACTCGTTGAGACCCACACTCACCTTCTCGAAATCCCCAACCTCCCCTCTAACTTCCTTTTCTTCTATATTTTATTCATCCCCCTCTTTTTACCTTGGACCTTCTCCTAATGTGTTACCCTGGTTGTAAAGCACCCCCCCCCTTCACCTGGCTAACCCTCCTCTACCTTAGGTCCTGGCTGGTGCTTTTCTGATCACTCAGTTTGGGTTAGGTGGCTTTTGGAGGTCTCCCTCTAGCATCTGCCATCTGTCTATCAGAACTGAATCTTAATTACCTGTCTGTTGTGTTGTGGTGATGATTCCAAGTCCCCTTAAGTGGGATTTATCTGTTCACAGGGTCCCTTAGCACTTGGTATATTGCACCTGGTATGTGGTGAGTGCTCAGTGTATTCACGGAGTCCCTGATGTATTGAATCAGCTGGAGAAATACATTCACTGATGTATTGAATCAGCTGGAGAAAAAGGTAAATATCTTTTGTTGGGCCGCCTCCTCTCACATCGGTCTTCTCTGTTCGTTTTCTCAATTCCAACGCTGTCTGTCCCTCCTTTGCTACCCTTTGCCTGTGCCCTTTCCTCTGCCAGGAAAATCTTCTCCTTTGGCCAGTGTAGCTGTCACGTAGCTTAGCTTTTCAGGTTTCTTCAGGAAGCATTTCCTGACCTCCCATCCCCAGACTGGATAAAATACTCTCATGACCTGTTTTCACAGCATCACAGAGCTGTTCAAAACACTCCTCTCTGTTCTGATCTTAAATGTATATTTGCAGTTCTGTCTGTGGAATTATTAAAGTCCAGTCCTAGCATCTCCCCTAATAAGAGGGAAAAATACTATTTCATGAAATATCTTTTAAAAGTAATGCTGCTAGATAAAAGCTACCATGGACATGGTGGATGAGGTGATGAGAAGAGCAGAAGTCTTCAGAAGTCAGTTATCAGGTGTGGTAAAAAGGCCAATAAGAGTTAGACACCAAGGGTTTAAATCTGTGCTCGGCAATAAGCTAGCTCTGTGACTCTGAACATGTAGGATCATTTCCCTGGATTTCCACTTACATAGTAATAAAATAGAAACCATAACATTTCCTTCTTTCCAAGGAGAGGAAACCGGTAAATATCCTGAAAGCTGCCATATAAACCACTGATAGTGTCATGACAAAATTCAGCATCATTCTAGGTGAAATAGAAGGAGCATAGTTTGAGAATAAATACTTCTCAGTATTCAAACTTTGCCCTATGGTAAGACTGTCAAAGCTGGGAAAATGTTTGAAATGGTGTTTTGTTTGTGTTCATTTTGTTTCTTTTCTTAATAGTTTATTGTCAAGTTCATTTCCATATAACACCCAGCGCTCATCCCCACAAGTGCCCTCCTCCATGCCCATCACTCCCTTTCCCCTCCTCCCACCCCCATTAGCCCTCGGTTTGTTCTCAGCATTCAAGTCTTTCATGGTTTGCCTCCCTCCCTCTCCCCCACAATTTCTCCCCCTCTCCTTCCCCACGGTCCTCCATTAAGTTCCTCCTAATCCTCCTATACGTGCAAACATATGGTATCTGTCCTTCTCTGCCTGACTTATTTCACTCAGCATAACACCCTCAAGGTCCATCCATGCTGCTACACATGGCCAGATTTCCTTCTTTCTCATTGCCATGGAGTATTTTATCATATAGATAAACCACATCTTCTTGATCCATTTGTCCGTGGATGGACACTTAGACTCTTTCCATGTTTTGGCTACTGTTGAGAGTGCTGCTATGAACACTGGGGTCCATGTGCCCCTATGCATCAGCACTCCTGTGTCCCTTGGGTAAATTCCTAGCAGTGCTATTGCTGGGTCCTAGGGGAGTTCTACTGTTAATTTTTTGAGGAACCTCCACACTGTTTTCCAGAGGAGCTGTATCAGTTTACATTCCCACCAACAGTGTAGGAGGGGGCCTGTTTTCATTTTGTTTCTAACAGGAATTCTTTGCATGCTCAATATGAGTTAGACCATTTGAGTAACTTCAAATAAATAATATAAATGTATCAAGCTGTCTGTTAACCTATTTGAGAACGTGGGAAAAAAATGTAACCAAATGCTTAATGAACATTTCATTGTTCATTGATGGGATCTGGGAATTCCCAGAGGTTCGGTGTGAGGACAAAAATCTGACTCCCTTGGCCCATTAGAACATGGTTGACTCTAAGAAACTGGAAAGGGAGGATTTAAGAATAATATTTAATTGCTCTTAATTTGAAGAGCTCAAAGCCCTTTATATTAATAACTCTATTAAAGATGCTAGGCCTTAAACCAGGTGATATACATTATTCATGTGGTTTAATCCTCAGTAATCTTTTGAAGTAGATACTATTATCTTCCAGCAGACATGGAGATGATAGATGAGAGCAGGAATAACTTCCCTGAGGTCACTGGCTTGGAGTTAAGACCCTGCCAGTCAAATCCTGTGGTCTTTGTGCTGCAGAAGGAGAAACCAATCTGATGGATTCTATTGGCTAAACTTACACGGAAGGCAGGTGGTGCATATCAGGTCTAGAGCAGTACACGGCATAGAGTAGGGCATCAAATGAGTGTTGACGGATCCAGCTGTATGTTCCTCTTGAGAGAGCTCTAGGATCTGGCGAGAGATGTGGTGCTGCTATCAGAAAGAATCAGAGCTCCTGGCTCCTACATTCTCTGAGTATTCGACTTCCCCCACTGGAGTCCCACATACCCAAGCTGATACCAAACTTGATGACACCAGCTACAAACCTGGGCATTGTGAGTCTTACTTTAAAAATGTTGTATAGTTCGGGGCACCTGGGTGGCTTAGTCGGTTAAGCGTCCGACTTTCGCTTGGGTCATGATCTCGCGGTTCGTGGGTTCGGGCCCCGCGTCGGGCTCTGTGCTGACTGCCAGCTCAGAGCCTGGAGCCTGTTTCAGTCTGTGACTCCCTCTCTCTGACCCTCCCCTGCTCACACGCTGTCTCTCTCTCCTAGAAATAAATAAAACATTAAAAAAATTAAAAAAAAAATAAAAATGTTGTATAGCTCCAAGGTGCACTGGTGGTTTCCTCACATTAAATAAAATTGGACTTTCAAGTTTCCGTGACCCCAGTAGGGCACACAAATGTCTTTTTGAAGGTGCCATGAAATTTACAATCATCAGGGTTTGCCAAGTAATTACACAGTAAAATTGAGTCCTAGTCTTACTTAACATACCAATCCACCTCAACAATCACCCTTTTCATTCAAGGAACTCTGTATGCATATCATTTACCTTTAGGGAAGGGGTGTGTGTGAATGAGTTTCAGGTTCAGTTCCCCTTCTACAATTGCTATCTGGGCTTCAGGAAGACAGGCATGGCAAAGCACATGTTTTGTAGAGGAAACTTTCGGACTCAGTGGTCCACTAGATCTCAGTTCAAATCTCCTGAGCAATTCATTTACCTACAAAAGACCTCAGTTCCCTCTTTTCTCTTTTTAAAAAAAATTTTAAAATGTTTTATTTATTTTTGAGAGAGAGAGAGAGGCAGCGTGAGCAGGGGAGGGTCAGAGAGAGCGGGAGACACAGAATCCGAAGACAGGCTCCAGGCTCTGAGCTGTCAGCACAGAGCCCGATGCGATGCTCGAATCCATGAACTGTGAGATAATGACCTGAGCCGAAGTCAGGTGCTCAACCAACTGAGACACCCAGGTGCCCCAGTTCCCTCTTCTCTTAAATAGAAAGAATTGTAATAGTCCTTTCATTAGTACTCTATGGGTTCTGTGGGTTCAATGAGCTAATCTTGATAAAGTCCCTGGCACTTGGGAAGGACTATTACTGAGTTTCTGCTAAGGAAAGACCAGTATTCCTACAGAAGGGAGTTTGGGGCTGGGGCAAATTGGAGTGAGATGTCCAGGGGCCCAAGACCTCAATTCTGAGTTGGATTTTTTTTTCTAAACCAGAGAGTAAGGGACTAGATGAATGATACTTTAGGGTATTTTCCCCATTACCTAGGAAGCAAAAGTAATGAAGATTTCTTCCTGAAGTGGCAGGAAAATCCACACTCAAACTTAAACTTTCAGGTAAGGTATGAGATCTCCCAGCCCTGAGTACTCTAAATCACACTGGTTTTTCTCAGACACACTTTCTGTTCTCCCTGATTGCAGAGGTGTGATGGGAATACTTCATCTCAGTCTTTTTCTCCATCATTAATATTTCCCTTTCTACTAGATCATTCCTTTCAGTACAAAAACATGCGGTTATTTCTCCCACATTAATGTTAGTTGATTTTGCTTTTTATTTTCATTTGCCACTATTTCTTTATTGCCTTTAATGTCATAATTTTTGGAAAGACTTGGCTTTATTCATTTTCTCCCATTTTTTTCTTTTACCGTGGATCTCGATCAAGCTCTCATACCTGCCAACGTGCTCTTGATTGATGACCTCCACATGGCCAAATCCAACAACATATTCTCAGTCTTTTTCTTAAACCAGAAGTTTTTTAGTTGATTGCTCCTTCATCCTTGAAATGATTGATTTGGCTTTCAGGATATTCTTATGTCTCCTTCTCCTTTGTGTTGGAGTGCTCTAGGACTACATCATTTTTTTAAAAATGTAATTTATTGTCAAATTGGTTTCCATGCAACACCTAGTGCTCATCCCAACAAGTGCCCTCCTCAACACCCACCACCTGCTTCCCCCCCTCCCCCATCAACCCTCAGTTTGTTCTCTGTATCTAAGACTCTCTTACGGTTTGCTTCCCTCCCTCTCTAACTTTCTTTTTGTTCTCTGTATCTAAGACTCTCTTACGGTTTGCTTCCCTCCCTCTCTAACTTTCCCCCCTTCCCCTCCCCCATGGTCTCCTGTTAAGTTTCTCAAGATCCATATAGGAGTGAAAACATATGGTGTCTGCCTTTCTCTGACTGACGTATTTCACTTAGCATAATACCCTCAGGTTCCATACACATTGCAGCTAATGACCAGATTTTATCCTTTCTCATTGCCAAGAAGTATTCCATTGTATATATAAACCACATCTTTATCCATTCATCAGTTGATGGATATTTAGGTTCTTTCCATGATTTGGCTATTATTGAAAGTGCTGTTATAAATCTAGGGCTACATCTTGAGAACTCATCCCTTTCTTGGTGATCTTCTCCACTATTAGGCTTTTAAGCACCCTCTATACATTGATGACATTGAAATTTAATCTCTTGATTCATACTGTGTGCATGTATATATAAATCTGACTCCTCATCATCTCGCCTTGGATCACTGATTTCTCATCGCAGACTTAACATGTCCCAACTATAAACCTTGAAACTTCCCCCCAGATCTGGTCCCATTTTCTCAACATAATGACATAGCAGTAGCAAACATTTAAATAGGACTTCCTATGTGTTGGCTACTGTTCGAAGAACTTTATATTAACACTAGTTGTCATCAAAAACTTCATATGAAGTAATAATATTAAATCATTTTATAGTGAAAAATGGAGAGAACTATTACCTTAGTCTGTGTCACAGAGTGAAAGAGTTGGCAGAGCCTGATTCTAGTCTGTACTCTAGTGTCCTTCCAATGCCTGAAGCCAAACATTTTGAAATCGTCTGTAATTTCTCTTCTATGCCTACTTTGGATCCAACAGCAAATCTTGTAAGTAATACTTTGAGAATACATCCAGAATCTAACTGCTTAGCACTGCCACTGCCACAGTCTTGGCTTCAGCCCTTATTCCTTCTTGACTGGATTATTAAAAATTCTCCTCTAACTGATAATCCGTCTATCTATCTCAACATAGGAGACAGGGAGGCAGATCATATTACATCTTCTGCCCAAAGTCCCCCCATGGTTTTCCGTGTTCCTCAGAACAGAAGACCATCTGAACAGTGACCCACCATGCTGTAAAACCTCAGCTCCCCTTTTACCTCTCTAACCTCATCTTCTGCTGATGTCTTTGCTCATTCCACTTTACTCATACTGGGCTATTAGCCTTTCTGGAACATACGCACACTCAGCTCTTGTCTGAGGTCGTTTTCACTTCTTGTTGCCTTTCCCTGGAGTGTTCTGCCCCCAGGTTTCCACATGACTCTCTTCCTTACCCCCTGTAGATCTTGGGCTACATGTCACCTTTTAGTGAGGGTTTCTATTTAAATTGTCACATCTTACTCCATACAAGTCAGTATCTTTGCTTCCTTGTTTGAAGTTTATTTGCTTAACACCCTTGGACTTCCCTTGATTCCCCCACAGAAGAATGTCAACTTCAGGGCAGCAGAGATTTTTGCTATTTGGGTCATACATTGCTACCCATCAGGTAACTATGTACATAGTGCATATTAAGTGCTCAATAAAGTTTGTAAAATATGTAATAACTGTGAACATGTTTGTAAAAGAACAGATAAAAATCCTTCAGAGATGGAGAGATGAAGTCATTAGGAATCCCAATACTTTAAATAATAGTTTAATTTGGAGCCAGATGCAATTTTATGTTTTTTAGGGACACCGTCTTTTTTAAAAGTGAAGGATCTAAGCAAGAGAAGAAAAGGGACCCATTCAAAGCCAACTTGCTGGTTAAACCTCCTCCTTCATGGACTGAAGTTTAATCATCCAAGGATGTCTTTCCTGTTTTTTTCAGAAAACTCCACTTCTGAAGTTAACATCAGATGCTCTCATTAAAAACAAACAAATAAACAAAAACAACTTAAAAATTTTAAATACATGTTTGTTTAAAGATTGTCTGTGAAATTTGTCACTGGATTTTCTATGTGTTTCTAGTCAAAAATAGCCAGCTCCCTACTGGTAGCTAGACCATCAGCTGCATAGCAAAATCTAATTGACAGTCCAATTAGTCCTAATGCATAAAAAGTTCCTGTACTAGGTTATATAATACCTATGTCAAATTATTTGTTAAATAGATTCTAGAAGGAGACCAGGAGATAGCACATGAGATTTATAGCCTTCAAATTTTTTACTTCAAATAAACTAAATATAGTATTCTCCCAGATCGGAGGTCTGACTTTTATCCTAGGCTATGAATTCCACTGGCTTCATTAGTTTTAGATATTGGGATTTTAAAATCTAGAGCAAGAGCGAAGATCTGAGCCCTTATCAGTGCCAGTGCAAGCCTTTGGACGCTCATTAAGGTTCTTGGATTTAATTTAGGAAACCAGATTTTTATGGGTCAAGGTTGCCCCAATTTTGGTGGGCTATAGCCAGATGAGACAGCCTGAAACTATAAAGTGTCACTGTAAGGATCCCTTTCCTTTAGATTTTTACTTTGATGTGAGCCTCGAGATTTGAAAACATTTTAAGTGTATTTGTATATTTTTATATAACATCGTATTCCAAACAGAATTGGTCCTAGTTCATTTTTTTCCACATAACGTATCACAGAATAACATTCTAGATACATTCTCCACAATTTGACCTTTATTCACAATTATTCATTCCTCAAGCTTGATGATCAAACCAACACTTGCTAGGTATTTTTTCCTCATTACTTGTTTTCCTTTTTAGATCTTTTGGTAACAGATCTACCTATGAAGTCATGCTTAAGCTCCTCTAAATGTTGAAGTTTAAAGTTTTCGAAAACTGTGTGCTGAAGGATTGGTTTGGGATCGGATCTGCTCCTTGTTTCTGATACAATCTGTTCATCTTTGTGGAAAGAAGCCTAGACAAGGAGATTCAGCACAGCAAACTAAGAGAGGGTTTATATGGGAATCATCAACAACAGGAGGGAAAAGTGGGATTTGTGTTCTAATTCTCATTAATGCATCCCCAAAATTATACTTTAGGCTTGGTCTACTTAACAGCCTCATTCAACCATATTGTAACCAAGTCTTTGTTTTAGGTAGATATCAAAGATAACAAAGGTATCTCTCTTTGTTTTAGGTAGATAGGCAACAAAGCTTGTGAGTAGTTACTCACCTTAAGCTACATCCAGTATGTGACAGAGGGAGAATTCAGATCCAACTCAAGGTTTGCTGCAAATGATAAGGTCTAATCCATTATATTGTACTCACTCTTTTACATTGACTTCTCAATGTTCTTCTCAAGTCACACAGGTTTTATGCTTTACTCACTTAAAAGATTTTCCGTCTTACCCATTTTCTTTCTTTGGTTCTAGGTGTCTATGTTTGACACGTGAATGGGTGGGATGGCCCCTCAAAGCACAGAGACTTCTTTATCTGTGCCACTGGAGCACTTAAAAAATGTTCATTTATTTTGAGATGGGCAGAGAGAGAGAGAGACAGAGAGAGAGAGAGAGACAGAGAGAGAGGGAGAATGATCAACAGGCTCTGCATTGTCAGCACAGAGCACAGTGTGGGGTTTGATCCAGTTAACATTGAGATCATGACCAGAGCTGAAATCAAGAGTCAGACCCTAACCAGACTGAGCAACCAAGGTGTTCCTATTTGAGCACTTTTTATAAAATCAACTGATTTTATTAAGACACCTCAAATTTTACATTATTGTTACTTGCATGTCCAAATGTCTCACTTGAGTTTGAGCTTTCCTGGAGGCAAAGGATAAGAACTGAGTCCTATTTGTGACATACATAGAAACCCCCAGGAGCCATTATTTGGAAACTTAATTGATGGCTGAGGTCATAGTGTTGAACTGGTGTTGTGAATACTTGTCTCATAGACACTCAGAGAAGCAAGAGTGAGATCTTGCCCAAGCTAGACCTCTCCCTCAGGAGCTTAAATTATCTCATATGTGACATTATCTGAATTCCACATACAAAAGAGGTCAGGGTTATCATTGTGGTATGTTCTCAAAATAGACCCAAGCTGTTCTCCATGTCTCCAAAGTATAGAAGTACAAGAACTATTCTGTTCTCAGCATTTAAAAATATATAATCACACCCAAATTATTTAGAATTACAGGGTTTTCAGTCTGGGAAAGACAGATCATGACTTTCTTAACCCAAAGTGAAAACTTAATTCCTAAAAGGTTAACTTCTTTGTGATCACACAGGCTCTTCATAGACTATTCTCATTTTTATTCTTGTTTCTTCTGGAACATTCACTGGGTTACTATGCTTTTGAAAGACCTGGGTTTTTTGTTGTTGTTGTTGTTGTTGTTTTGTTTTTGTTTTTTGAATAGCCTTGGGGATTCTAATATTTCCTATTGGGAGCCTCTATTTTAATAACAGCTATGGTGGACCTATCAGAAAATGCTTTCTGACTTTAGTTGGTCAAATTAAAGTCAATTAAAAATTACTTTTGTATCTACTAAGCATTGTGTCAGGCATAGGGGAGATAACAGCATTTTCTGGAGATTATCTTCTTACTCCTTATTTTATTCTAGTTCTCTAGGTTCTCTTCACATACTTAGATTTAACTTATTAGAACCTATGTTCTATTTGAGGTAAAATTCTGCTTCTTTATAAATTCTTCCCTACTGTCTGTTTGAGACCTGCCATTAACCCTCATTATGACCTTGAATATGTCATTACACATCTCTCACTAAGTTCCATCCACATGGTTGCAAGATGAAAAGGACCAAATGTATGATGCTGCCATGCAGATGGACCCTGTTGGATTGTTTAGGATTACATTGAAACCTTTCCTGCAAAAATTTTTGTTATCAACAGTGAAAACATGATAGGAGCTAATAACTCACTAGTACCCTAAGTATTCTAGAGTTTTCTGAAGATAATTGGCTCTACTTTCTTTTCCACATTTGCTCTTAAATATATGTATATTGGAGACACTGTATCTAACATGCTCTCATTCCTAGCCTGCTTCCCTCTACTTTTGACTTGCATGAAGTCGTGCAATCTGTTGGTCTCTTCTCTCTCTCTCTCTCTCTCTTTCTCTTTAAAGCTTACTTATTTATTTTGAGAGAGAATCCTAAGCAGGCTATTCATTATTAGCAAGGAACCTGACAAAGAGCTCAATCCCACAAACTGTGAGATCTTGACCTGAGCTGAAGTCAAAAGTCAGATGCCCAACTGACTGAGCCACTCAGGCACCCCAATTGGTTGATTTCTTAACTTTTGATGTAGTGGCAGGGGATAGAGGAAAATTGGTGCCATCCAGCATCATTTGACTGCTTTCCTACTCTGAGATTCATTAGTTTCAATTATGAAGAGGAATAATAAAACAAAATTTTGAGTCAAGTGATACGGAATCCTATTCTATCCAAATATTCTTAAAATTGAGAGATAATGAATATTTTTGATGTAACATCTTTTACTATTTCACTCTAATCTATGAGACATTCTTTTAAAAAAAATCAGTGTAATTAACATAGTGTTATAATAGTTTCAGGTGTGCTATATGGTGATTCAATAATTCTATACATACTCAGTGGTCATCATGACAAGTATACTTAATTCCTTTCACTTACTTTCCCCATTTCCCCCACCCTGCCCTGGTAACCATAAGTTTTTTTCTCTATGGCTAAGAGTATCATTGTCTCTTTTTTTTCCTTTGTTTGTTTCTTAAATATGAGTGAGATAATAAGTTATTTGACTTTATCTGACTGATTCATTTCACTTAACATTATACTCACTACCTCCATCCATGTTGTTGGAAATGGCAATACTTTATTTTTAATGGCTGAGTAATATTCCCTTGTATATATACCACATCTTCTGTATCCATTCATTAGTTGGTGGACACTTGGGTTGTTTCCATAATTTGGTTATAGTAAATAATGCTTCAATAAACACAGGGGTGCATATATCACTTTGAATTAGTGCTTTTGTGTTCTTAGGGTAAAAACCCAGTAGTGGAACTACTAGATCACATGATAATTTTATTTTTAGTTTTTTTGAGGAGCCTCCATACTGTTATCCACAGTGGATACACTAGTTTGTGTTCTTACCAACAGTGTGTGAGGGTTCCTTTTACTCCAAATCCTTATGAACACTTTTTATTTCTTAGGTTTTTGATTTTCACCATTCTGACAGGTGTGAGGTGACATCTTACTGTTTTGATTTGCATTTCCTTGATGTTGAGCATCTTTTCATGTGTTTGTTGTCCATCTGGATGTCGTCTTTGGAGAAATATCATGTCTTCTGCCCATTTTCCAGTTGGATTTTTTGGTTTTTGGGTGTTGAGCTGTATCAGTGCTTATATATTGGATACTACCCCTTGTTGGCCATGTCATTTGCAAATATCTTCATCCATTCATAAAACATTCTTGTGGATCATTTACTTAAGTCTCTGCTATGTTTCAGCTCTATGCCATAGGTTTATATACAATTAGAACTAACAGTGGCTTGGATTTACCTCCTTTTATCTCTGACTTTCCACCTCACCTTTTCAAGATGCCTTTTGTTTCCGCTAAAAGTTTCCCAGAGCACTGCTCTCACATCAAACATAGGATACATCAGTGATAATTCTGGTTAATGGTGTCTTTCATGACTTCAGTACAGCTCTAGGCATTAACTTTTAGATCTCATTTGGACATCATTTCCCAGGTTCTATTGTGTTTCATACTGAGCCAATGTCCCAGGTACATGGAGAGAAAGACTGAAGAACTACTTCTCTGCCAATATTTTGCTGGAGATCAAAAGGAGCAGAACTTTTAAGAACTGTACAGAATTCAGAGTTTGCTAATGCCCCAAACTGCAAACATTGTTGATTGACACTGTGTCAATGAGCTTTTCACGTTGCAGCAGATAGCCTGAAGTTTGTATGTTTTCCGTCAATTGCAAGAATACCCTGTAGCAGGGGGGACTAGGAAACATGTGTAGCAGAATGAATGAAAACACTGGATCTCAGCAAAGTCTAGACATTTCTTTTTTTTTTCTTTAATTTTTTATAGTTTATTTATTTTTGAGACAGAGACAGAGCATGAGCTGGGAAGGGGCAGAGAGAGAGGGAGACACAGAATCCGAAACAGGCTCCAGGCTCTGAGCTGTCAGCACAGAGCCTGATGCGGGGCTCGAACCCATGAACCGTGAGATCATGACCTGAGTTTACTTTTAGATACAATGCCTCCTACTCCTGACCTACCTTCCTCCACCATATCCATCAGGATCCACCTATCTTAGGTCCCTCATTATTAGCTCATTACAGCATACACACACACATTAAAACACAAGTTTTGCTTAATACCTTGCTTCTCCTGTAAGCAAATTCTCTTATAAACATAGGACTGCTGGATACATAATGCCAAAATCCCAAATGATTGGAATTGGGAGTCCCAGAGAAGCCCCGTCCTTGGGGAGCATGAGGTACCGGGTAGAGACCCCTTGGATGGCAGTCACCAAGTCAGGGCCAGTCCTGATTGCATAAATATATCAGTGTATTTTGTTCCATCACCTCACATTCACTGGACCTTCTAAATCTTTGATTCCCTCACTTTATTTATTTATTTATTTATTTATTTATTTATTTATTTGGTGGCAACTCTGAAGAGTTGTCCATCTTTGACAGCTATAGAAATCAAAGACCTGCAGAAGGGGCAACTTGCCCTCAGGCTCTTGGAAAGTTACAGGCAGAGCTTGGATGAAGGATTGTTGCTTGCAGTCCCATAGCTGCCCCTCCCTGCTCCGTAGCCCACAGGGCTACCCTGCTGTTCTTTCTACTTCTGTCAAAAACCCATTTTTCTCATCTCTCTGCTTTCCAGAGGCCTAGCACATTCCACTATGGTTGGAAGATATTGTATCCCCACAAGTGATACTTGCTTTTAAAACCTACAATGACTCTTCAATGGATCTAGGATCTAGTTTAAGCTCCTACATTTTTTAAATTAGTTTTTAGAAAAGTCTCCTTCCAGTATGAAGACATGGTATTAAAACATAACCCTTTATGTAGTACTGGAACCGAGTACAAACAAGCAGGCACTGTGTAACCCTTCAGCCACCCAAACCCCGTGTAGAACAAGTTACTGCATGTGCGGCTATGGTAGGCTTTGTGTTTCGTGCAGGCATTACAGACCTTGAGTTAATGTCAAAGATGATAGCCCTGGTTCTACATGCCACAAAACTGTTTTCACAGCAGAGGTTGTGGTGATGGGGATTTTCCAATACTAAAGGTTTACAGGTCATCAGAGGAGTATGTCTAGAGCCAAAAGACATTAACTTTAAATTAACAAGATAGGCAAATATAAAAATCCAAGTGTGTCTGAAGTTAGCATTAGGGATATCAAAATAATCATATTTAATGACATCTTTCATGTGCTAGACTTAGTAATAGAACTGCTCACATGTGTATTTCTAATTTAAACCACAACACATTACAAAATGCATATATATGTTTAAAACAAGAAGAATCCAAGGTTTAGGGCTGTTAAATTGACCAAGGATGTCTATTACCCATCAAAAATACGTTCAGGATTTGAACTCTTCTCTTGAATCCAAGGTCCCTGCTTTCATATACTAAAGTATTCGGACTCCTATAAAACTGCATGCTGTATGTGTAATCCCAATGTTAAAGAAAAAAGAAATGCAACAGTTTCTTGTATTATATTTTAAGGAATTATATAATATCTCTCATCATTCTCTGGGCTAGAATGAGCTGTGAAACATGATGAGCAGTGTTGAACAAAGAGGAAAATAACAAAAGTGGAATTCTTTGGGATGCAACTGAGTCACTTTTACTTCAGAACAGTCACCCCTGTTACCACACCTGGGACTTTCGTAAAGTTGACTGTCAGAGCTAGGAGAGACCTCAGATATCATCTGTTTTGTGAGTGAGAAAGCTAGTCTCAGATCTGCAAAGTGACATCTCAAGATAGCATAAGAACTTAGTGTACAAAGAAGAAGTCATATCTTCATACATAATAAAGCTTCTAGGAATGTCACGGTCCTGATGAAAAATGCAAGTACCTAAGTGAAGCATTGAAAATATATTTCCTCATATGCCCATTCAGATTCACAGGTAGTAGCTATTTGAATTATTAGGTTGACAAAGATAAGGAGGTTGCGTCTGGAATCAGTGGGAATGCGTCCTATGATTCATAACTGAGGTTTGCCCTACATATAAGAAGTGGAATTTAGTAGCACTTGTGATATGCATTACAGATTTCTGGTTTATGGGATGAAAAACTCCTTAGTTCGTTATCAGGAGAGTAGAAAGTCTAGCTGTAGCATCAGAAGACTTGTTCTCGTGTCGCGATGGGTCTGTGTCTTTGAATGAACCACTCAATATCCCTAAACCTTACTTTCCTGATATGTTTTTTTTTTAATGATTTTTTAAGTTTATTTATTTTGAGAGAGAGACAGAAAGACAGAGAGAGACCAAGCACATATGGGAATGGTAGAGAGAAAGGGACAGAGATAGGCAAAATACCAACCAGGCTCCACACTGTCAGCACAGGACCCTAGATGGGGTTTGAACTCTCCAACGATGAGATTCATGACCTGAACTGAAATCAAGAGTCAGATGCTCAACTGATTGAGCTGCCCAGGCACCTCACTTTTCTGATATTCTGAAATTCACTAATGATTGCTGCTCTTCCTGCATGAGATGATACCTATGATGATTAAAAACTAGGTTGTACCTGTGGATGTATGTTGTAAATGTAAAGACCATCCTTTATAATTGAAACCTGAGAAAGCACCAGTCCCAGAAGGAGAGGAAAAGTGCTCAGGTTGAAGGCAGGAAGATAATACTTGGAATTTCTATTGGAGGTAGTCATGTTTGCCAAAATTTATCAGAAGTGCAGGCTTCTCCAAGAAGAGACCGAATCATGACTGAGTGTCGGTGTGAAGAATTTAGCCCTACTAGGAATGCTCTAAGTTTTCTCTGATCAAGCCGTGGGAGAAAAAAAATAACTTTCTGAAAGCCTTGATTAGTTCCTGAGGTTCTTTTCAATATAGACCCTAATTTTTGTAAGAGACTGTTACCTTCACTCTTCCTATATAGAGGGTAGCGTGGTTGGGATTCTCTGTAATAATGTTTTAATTTGAATGAATGTATGCCCTGCTCCGACCTCCAATTCGAAGCCTTCTACCATCTGCTTCCAGCTTTTCTTGCACATCAGTTCTTGAGTCCCTTACCCCCTAAGGACATTCTCTTGAAAGAGGCCTCTATTTTTTCCACACCTCCATTTTTTTCTGATGCCCCTCTGACTCCCTGGCAACCAATAGACGGTTTTTTCAGAACACTCAAAGTCATCCTATTCAAAACAAAACCTGCCATGGATGGCCCCTACCCCCGTCTTAGGTGTCTCGCAGTATTCATCTTTGTCAGGAACTGGAGAAAATGCAGTTATTTTTTACGCTTCTCCATCCCTCATACCCCTCACTTCTGTTAATTACCATATTCTCTTGATTTTGCTACCACTGATGGCCCCTGAATCTTTCCACTTCTCTGCACAACCACTGCTATCTCCGTGGTTCCTAGACCCCATGACATGTCATTTAGACACCTGGATGATGTCCTACACCTCACTCTCTCTTGGCTTCCTAAAGCTGGAATGCTCCTTCTCAAATGCGTCTTTGACAGCATTACATCCTTGTTTAGCTTGGCTCCATTGCTCTTTGGAAATCGAGCTGAGCAGTCCATCCAAAGTCAGTCTCTAGACACATCTCTTGGTCCTTGTTCATGCTCTTGGGCTAGCATTCAAAGTTCGGTTCTGTTCCTGGAAGTCACATGTTGTCTTTCACTTTTGGATCTTAGACTACACTGTTTCATCTGTCTGAAATAGTTGGCCTGCTTTTCTTCACTTGGGTAACTACTCAGTTTTCAGGTTTTAGCTTAATCATTAGGGACTCGAGTTGCCCTTGCCTGATGCTCTAAAGCCAACTTGGTCCTCTTTCCATATTTTCTCAAAATGCCATTATTTCATGATTGGCATATTTTATCATAAGTCTGCATTCACTATTGGTCTTCATCACTTACATCATTAACTCTATTAGGGCAGGGAGGTATGGATGTTGTGTTTATCATTGTATCCACAATTTCTGGTTGCTGATTGGTGCTCATTAAGTATTTGTTGTTGAGTGGATGAATGAATGAATGCTTTCCAATTCCAGTGAGTCATAATCCTCTTCAAAGTTCATTGTAAAAAGTCTAATATGTAAACATTTACTACAATTCCCCTTCCCACATGCTTATGTGATAATTATGTAGAATTCTTAAGTGTGTGTTTAGTATCATTTTTATGCTATTCCTTTTATTTTTACTATTTTAATTTATTGTTACTTTGTCTTACTTAACCTTGATATGCCTTCCCAGCGCCTATCTCAGAGCCTAGCACATAAGACCTTTAGGAAATATATGATAGCTGCAATCAGTCTCAAGAACTGCACAGGTAAGATGCATTAATGAACTGCATACATCTTACAGAAGTCACACATTTTTAGGAAAATATTTTTTTTAGTGCATAAACATGATAAATTGAGATGATCTAGTGAAAACATTTCTCCTGATTTTGGAATTCCATAACTTATGTTAGACAACATAAAAAATAGACCTTCTGATATGGAACAGCTCTCCAACTCAAAAAATATTCTAAGAATCAGCAAGTACTGGTTTTTTTTTTATAAAATTGTTATAAACAAGTTTATTCCAAAGATATCATTTCTGGTAACTTTCCTTCACCTGAAAATAGCTATGAATCTTTTTGTATACACAAAATAGTCCTGTACAGAATATTTTATTGTCTGTACTAAGGTGGGTCCCCACAGACTAAATGAGCTCTAAGATCCATTCTAAGATTCCTGTATTCTACACACTAATTTATTCAAGCAGAAACCTACCCTATGCATTTAGAATGCATACCAGAATCAGAAGATAAGAGTTCACCCACCTCCCCCCGCAAGTCTGCTAATTGTCATTCTAATCTTGGCTAAATTCACACCCTTAATATTTTTTTATTTTGACACACGCTCTATTCTGAGAGTCGAGGATACAGTTGTGTACAGATATTTTATTGACGCAGTAACACAGTCTCTGTGAATTTATTTTTCTGATCTGTAAAACAGTGTTGAAATGAGATGTGGGCTGCCCTACCAGACAGTTGACTAACACAAGGCTTTCAGGGTAAGCTTACAGACATTAGGGCATTAAAACATGCAGTTGTGCAGAAATTAAGTAAAAGGGTTTTTTTCCCTCCTTTTAAGAAGCATGGTTTTCTCAACCACATACACAGATTCTTTTAGGTAGGGTCTTGATTTGTTTTACTGACTCCTGTTTATGTTGATTGTTCAGTGGATTATCCCACACATATTATACATCTAGTACTTGCTGAGGAAGGAAAGAGTGGAGTTTTAGAATTCATGCAGAGTCAGTGCAGGAGATCAGTCTTCTTTTGATGTGCTGTGAGCCTGACCTCAAGCATTATCAGGAAGCCCGCATCTTCTCAGACTGAACTGCTGCTATCTTCCTCTACATCTTTTGCCCAAAGCGCAGCAATCTGAGTAACATGTACTCTGTCTCATGATTGGAAGGCAGCACAAAATAAAATAGTTTTAACCTGGATAGCGCTGGACAGCTGACACTGTACCATGAACAGTGGGATTGGCCACCTCTGCCTTGAAAACTTGTACTGTGGGGAATGATGTCAACTTCACATCTGTGATCACTACTCAAGGGGGATTTTGCCCACATTCCTGCTTTGGACATGGTATGCCTGTATGGGCTTCTAGAAATCTGTACCCCTCAGTAGTGGCCAGTTGGCTTACATGCTGAGATTGCATGTGACTGTCTCTGGGGACACCCAGCCAATAACAGAAGATTGGGAGCAAATAGTTTGGACTTTGGGTTTCCAGCCAGAGCTCTAGAGGATCAGAAGTGGCAGTGCCAAGGGTCACCTGGGCACGTAGCCTGGATGCAACTATATAAAATGACTCCTGTGAACAAAAACTATAACAAAGTGCTGCAAAAACAACAAGGTGGCTTACAAATCTATAAGATTAAGATGCAGGCCATTTAATGGTGACACTGAGTTATTACTAGTTCTTTCTTGCTATCCCAGCCTCGTCCTGCACCTACCCATCTCTTGCCCTTCTTAGGGCATAACTGCAATGATGGACAGACAGACAGACAGACAAGATGTGAAGCCTGTGTGGTAAAGGAAAACTATTTTTCTGGCACAAGGTATTAGTTAAGGTCATTTCTTTTTCTGTTTCTGGAGTTCACAAAACTTAAGTGCCTCTGGATTTTAGGCTACCCTGAGTGGTTTAACTTCTGAATAGTTCTAGGTAGTCCCAGCTGACTTTAGTTGTGAGGAAATGCATTGACCTATTTTTATTTCAGTGGTAAACTAAAAGAAAATGGCAAAGTCCTGACATTTAGAAGTCAGGCCTACATTTTTCCTGCTCCCATTTCTATGTTTTATTTGCATTTATTACTTTGTGTAATTATTGCAGCAATCTTGCTACACAGGTATGATTTTGCTTATTTCCCTGGAGATAAAACCAAGGTCCTAAGGTGTGGGTGGATGTGGCCACTGGATACACAAATGCTAAGGAGCAGGACAGAGGTACACGTATGCTTCCTGTCACTGTTTGAGTCCGAGGCTCTCTGTGAATCACAGCCTTTGTTACAGTTGTTCATTATAAATCCACATCCACCGATGAAAGACTTTCCATCTGCTCCTTGATTTGGCTGCCATTCTTACAGGACATGACATTGGCCATGAGGAGGAAGGAGAACCGAGAAGTCTTGCCAGCTGCTGAACCCCAGTTGACCGGGATGTCTGGAGAGAAAAGTGAGAGGGGAGGTACTTGAAGCTAGCTGTCAGCGGCCCAGAAAAGGGAAATTGAGGTGCCAGGGTCTGACACAGACCAGAGACTCAGCAGCTTCCCATGTTCAGGGATTTTGGGGCTGTCAGCATGTGACATTGTGTGACAGAGAGAGTGTCACTCAATTTCTCAGAGGAGTTTCTAAGAGATTAGAGACATGTCAGAAAATGGGCATGTTTTAAGTCAAGTAAAAGGGCTTGGAGAGTAGATGGACATGTATAATTAAAGACAAAAAAAGCTTCTTTGAAATCAGTTTAATAAGAAGTGGGCCCATTTTGGAGGATAGCTGTATCTTGAGTTCAGTAATAATAGTAAAATACATCTTCTGCTTCAAAGGCATTTGAAATGTCATTTTTCGGAGCACAGCATTTAATTAATTTAGATACAGAAACCAAAATAATACCTTTTAGTTTCTTTTCACTCCTAACAATATCATGCATTATGAAAAGGAAAAAGATAATCAAGTTTCAAATGAAGGTGTTCCTTCATTTCAAACATACCTTCCCAGTAGCTTTTCTGCGTCTTTAATGACTCAGTTTTGAAAATGAGGAGTTAAAATATTTTTTTAAAAACTTAGTCTCTCTAAATATCAAGAAATAAAGACAAAGAGAGAAAGAACTCTTTATTTTAAAGTTTTTTTTTTGAGAGAGAGGGAGATGGAGAGAATCTCAAACAGGCTCTGTGCTGTCAGTGCAGAGCCTGATGAAGGGCTTGAACCCACAAACTATGAGATCATGACCTGAACCAAAATCAAGAGCCAGATGCTTACCCAACTGAGCCTCCCAGGTGTCCCAATAAAGTACCCTTTAAACAGCATGAAAAATATAGAAGATCTTCATTAAGTCCATTAAGTAGAGGGGAGTTCTAATCTAGAACTTTGTAGAAACTTCCAGAGTTCTGGCCCTGCTAAACCCCATGGATGATACAAAGAATATAGGATAGAATCCTGCCATTATGTGGTTTATGGTCTGTGTCCATGCACATGGAAATAATTAAACAGTAATGCTGGAAAGAATTGGATTGGGTTTTAGAGAAATTATGTGCAGCAGTCAGTACAGACCACAGAAGTAGCCATCTTCTGAAGCAAAGGAGAATGCTTCATGGATCAGGGCAGTTTCAAAGGAATCTTGAAGGAGATATCAAATGAAGTAAAAAAAAAAAAAAAAAAAAAGGAATTTTCAGGCAGAAGGATATATAGCATCAGAAATAAGAATGTCCCAAAGCAAGTGGTAGGCTGGTTTGACTGAACTTGAGGATTGGTCTAGCCAATGCAGAGCAGCAAGATATATGCTTACATAGGAGGTACTTGGTGAGCCCTCATTACATGTTTGTTGAGTGAATATGTGCTTTATACATATATTCTTTCCTAAGTTTGCATGATCTTGGAAAATATAAGCTCTGTGCTTCTCAGATTCCTCCTTTGTAAATAAGGATAATAATAAATGTGCATCATGGTGCTACTCTGATTAATCTGTGCAGAGTACTTAGTGCAGTACCCCAGTCCAAAATAAACACTCAACCATTATCTTGTTCTCTGCTGTATCTCTGGTCCCACAGAACTTTCTTGAAACTTGTGCAAATGTTGTTAATTCAAAAAGAAAGCAAAGGCAGGGAAATGCATATTTTAGGTAGAGTGAACAAGTCAGTCTGGTAGCTGGAAAGGGTTCACAGGGGAGGAATGGAAGATCAGATTTGAGGGATTTGCTTTGGAAGAACTAGGCCTTGGACATGACTAAAATGTTTATCAAGGACACTACATTAACAAAGAAAGTATAAGAAAATCATCTGACACAGCCCAGAAGCAGCCTCCAGTGGCCCAGGCACATGTAAAGAGCAGAAGGTGATGTTTTTCTTTCAGAACAGTATGATTTTATTTGTCCTTAACTGCTGTTGGGTCCTAGCCCTTCCAGAGGCCAGCTCCCCTCTGTCTAGTACCGGAAGAAAAGTATAGTACAGCCATGGGAAACTTCCTTCCAGAATAAAGCTATGTTACTACTTTGACCTCTTTCACCCACAGTTGGGCATTTTAAAATTCCTTCTGGGGACCTGCCATGCTATTGTTTGTCATTCTTAATTATTTACTTTTCTGTGGTTCTTAATTCTGTCTTCCACTCCTGAGTACAGAAATCCCTTTGGTGTCGGTGTAACTGCTTTCCTGTCCCCTTTGCTGCCTACTAATCCACACAGGAAGTTTATCCATGGGCAGCCCCGAGCTTACGCTTCCATCACCCTCTCCAATATGATCATTCCTTGGTTGGGAGCATGGCTCTGTACCTAGCAAGGCCTTCTCATTGGTTACTTCTGTCAGTTTGCCCAACATTGAGACTTCCAGGCGAGCATCGTGCAAAATGAGGTACATCATTGTCAGGATTCCACAAGTTCTACAAATCTTTGTAGAACTTAGATACAGACTTAGATACACCAGTGTTGAAAAAATAATAGGAAATAAAAATAGACACCTCTCTGCTCTCATGAAGCTTACAGTCTTGCTGGAGCCATGAGCAGTTGAATAGATTGAAATAAATGTAAATTTGCAACTATAACATTAAAAATGACAATGCTCTCATAAATTGGGTATCTCCAGCCAAATAAATGTAAGATTAAGTTTTATGCATCTATTTTGGATTTGAAAGCAGAAATCCATAGAGCTTGATTAACTGGATTTATCTTTTTAATTTTTTCAAATTTTATTTCAGAGATTGCAAGTGAGGAAGAAGGTTAGAGAAGTAGAGGGAGAGAAAGAGAAACCTAAGGGTTCCACACTCAGCATGGAGCACAATGTGGGGCTCAATCCCACCGCCCTGGGATCATGACCTCAGCTGAAATCAATAGTCAGATATTCAACTGATTGAGCCATTCAGATACTCCGATTGATTGGATTTATTAATTCAAGGTGATTCATTCAACTATATTCCAGACTGTACAAGCATTAATAAGTAGAAAGAAAAGAGAGAAGGGCCTGGGATAGGATCTCTGGGATTGTCAAATCTTAGGGGGAAAAGTGCAAGGAATAATTAAAGAACTAGTATTTCACCATGGAAGATGAAAAAAGAGAGCCAGAAATGAACAGATTGCTTTATTAAACACTGTATTTTAAAAAGGAAGACATGGATTGAAAAGTAACAGCAGGACGAGCATCTTGGAATTCATTGGTAAAATAAGTGAAAGTATTAACCAAATGGATTTTTTTGTCTTATCAAAGAAAAGGTACAGATCACTGGTTGATGTTCAGATAATTCTGATTAAATAAGGGCTTGTAACTCAATGACCAAACAATTGCAAACCTTAAAAACAAACAAACAAACAAAAAAACCTTGAACAGTATTGTATCTTGTGGCACCTGTGATTTCTTAGAGTGATTTCATAGTGCATGTCATGATTCACATTTGAAAGGATCTCTGTTTCAGCTGGGTTGAACATAATTTAAAAAAACAAAACACGTGTTCCTAAATGTACTCTTGATCTTCACCATCATTTATCCATATTTCTATGTATCATTCCTGTCTTCCAGTCAAGGCTTCCTTTATGATGATGTCCTGTGACTCTTCAGGAAAACCATCCTTATAATTGACTAGATCAGTTACTATGTACGGGAACGTTCTTGCTTTAAACCTAGCTTGGTCTCTTCCTCATATGTTTTAAACCAATTTCCACTGGAAACATGCAGTCTCTTTGTTTATTTTCTTTTTGATTTCCATACTTGCTGTCTCACATAAGTGTGCTGTGTGAATTTAATGAGCTGTTGACTCCAGTTTGTTAGATGGAATGATAGGTCTTCCATCTCCTGCATAATGGAGGCTTCCATAAATATGTTTGCTCAGAGGAGATGCCCTGGAACAAAGAAACACTTTGTTTCCTATTCTGAGAGTACCATTCTTGGAGGGTGCCAAATGCAAATTGTCTGTACACCATTTTCCCATTAGCACCTACAGCAGCAAGTAGCACACATACTCCTTAGCAGGATGGTCTTGACAGCATTTCCCAATTAAAGCCTTCTAGAAATGTCCTCTGTCTTGGATACAGAGGAACAGTTAGTTCTTGCTGTGTGCAAGCATTCAGATTAAGAGATGACCTCCACTGCCTCAAAGAAAAAAATAACTTTGTTTTCCAGCATTTGTTTGCATGGACCTATGCGTATTCTCCCTATCACTCCTCTTTACTACATTGTCAGTGATGGCATCAGGAATGCAGTTGGCATAAGTTTGGAGGTGATAGTGAGCAAACAGTGATGATTAATTGGAAAATTCACCTTTGAGTGAGTAGATAGAGGGGTTGGGGAGTACTGAGCATCACTGAGGGATGATTGTTTGATGGTGCACATTGCTTTTTTCTCTCTGTGGCCATCATTCTTTTTCTGAATAAGGTGTTGTCTAATTGGTCTCCATGCTTTTTAGGAGCATGGAGCATGTTGTGTCTTCTAATTCACCCTCTATTCTGACAGATTCACTTCTTGGTAAATGAATATAATCACATCACTCTTTAGCTTATCATTGCTAATGGTCACTGTAAATCCAGGATTCCAGCCACAACTCATGCCTACTGCAGATAAAGGAGAAACTCTAAGATGGAAGCTTCCTTTAGTGTCTGCCATGAAATGTAGCAAGTTATTGACATAATACCCTCCAGTTCCACCAATGTTGCTCCAAATGGCCAGATTTCATTCCTTCTCATTGTCACGTAGGATTCCATTGTATAGAAAAACCACATCTTCTTGATCCATTCATCAGTTGATGGACACTTAGGCTCTTTCCATGATTCGGCTATTGTGGAGAGTGCTGCTATGAACATTGGGGCCCATGTGCCCCTATGCATCAGCACTCCTGTATCCCTTGGGTAAATTCCTAGCAGCGCTATTGGTGGGTCACAGGGGAGTTCCTAGTGTTAATTTTTTGAGGAACCTCCACACTGTTTTCCAGAGGGGCTGCACCAGTTTCCATTCCCACCAACAGTGGAGGAGGGTGCCCGTTTCTCCACATCCTCTCCAGCATCTAGAGTCTCCCGATTTGCTCATTTTAGCCACTCTGACCAGTGTGACGTGGCATCTCAGTGTGGTTTTGATTTGTATTTCCCTGATGATGAGGGATGTTGAGCATCATTTAATGTGTCTGTTGGCCATCTGGATGTATTATTTATTCAAAAGCCTCTATCTTTCTTATTTCTGTACCATTATCCTGTACTGTTATCCCCCTACAAGTTAAAAGGCACATAGAAGTTAACCTGATCAATAAGTATAAGTTATTTTACTCGGATATCTCATAACAAAAGTAAACACATGTAGGTGAACCTGGGTGGCTCAGTCGGTTAAACATCTGACTTCAGCTCAGGTCATGATCTCCTGGTCCATGGGTTTGACCCCCGCCCCCAACTTGCTCTCTGTCTCCCTCTCTGTCCTTGGCTCAAATCAATAACTTATAAATATTGATCAGGCTACCTTCTATGTGCCTTTTAACTTGTAGGAGGCTAACAGTGCAGGATAATAGTACAGAAATAGGAAATATGTAAGCTTTTAAATAAAGACTGTAGTATATTTTGAATGAATAATAAAGTACAGCTTAATTTTTAAAATCTTTGTATTAATGGGGAACCAAAGAAAATTTAGAACATGGAATGCTTCACTTGGATTTTGAACAGTAAGGATGTAATTGTGTGAAGAATAGATTGGAATAAGTGTTGAGGGGAAAAAAGTTAATTAGTAAAGAGATCAAGACAGTAAGAAGGCCTGAATTAGGATACAAGCAAGATCTTTGCATGTATATAATGGAAAATTTCCCATTATTTATATTAGTATACTTTTTAAATGATATAGAACCTATAATATCTATTTTTCATTTCTGAAGGACACTTCTGATAATGTTTTTCGTTGTGGTTTCTGTTGTTAGCTTTCTAAAAGATGGGTAGATTTTATGTTGCTTATTTAATTAGATTCCCTCCCTATCCTTCATATGCACACTAGGAATAACTGTGGAGTAAATGAATATATTTTAATTTTCTCAAGAAAATCTGACAACATAATTGGAAACCCATAGCTACCATGAAGACTTCTGACACTACTTTAAAAATATCTCAAATGAGCAGAAAGCATAGATATATTTTTATCATAAGTCAAACTATACTCTAGAATTTGCCAAGTATTATTCTCTTTCTGGATGTTTAAATAAACTCTTTTCAGCACCCATAATAACTTCTTAGTTTTAGAAAGTGCACAACTTTTTTATGTTGACATCTTATGAACTCTGATGAATACAATAGTGGCAAATTCTTTAAAAATTCAAAATAAATCTTGAGAAGCACAATAGGGTATAAATTCCTTCCATGTGGAGTGTTGGAAGACCCAGGGGCTCTAAGCATTCAGAGAAATGGTGGGATGCTGATAAGGAAAAGAAAAAAAAAAACATGAGAAAATCAAACCATGTGAATGAGACTTTGCTGAGTTGAGAGTGTAGATTTTTTGCAGAAAATACCTATTTCCCATCATGCAATGTTAAACTTGGACTCTGAGCAAAGTTGTATTATTGCTGTGAGCTCAAAATTAGGGATATATGTCATACTGAACTCTCCATGGAACATGAGAAAGTGATCCAGTCATTTCTTACCTGAGCCCTATTAAAATTTCCAGAGTATAAACGTAAAAATTTACACTCGAGTACTCCAAGTTAGCTGAGGGGGTTGGTAGTTGGTCCACACTGGGTCTTGGTACCTAGGAACTTAGGACCCCTGTCATGTGCCCATTCGCCTTGAGTACATGGATACAAGGTAGCTGTAGGCTTGAGTCAGAAATAGGTAGAAAATGGGACTCAGGACAGTGTGATCTTGAGAGACTAATATTAAAAAAGATGGCTAGACTTTGGATGATGACTCAGAAGCAGAGTTAATAGTTGAAAGTCTCAGCAGTTACCTTAAATAGGTCAGCTGAAGTAAGTAATAAAAAGTATGACTTTTACTTGTATATTTTGTACTTCTCAATAAATTGTAGTATTGAATTTTACTTATATGTTTGAGTTAAGTCATTAATTTTAAACCTGGGACCCGCATCTTTGTACCGAGGTGCCTAGTGAATGCTTGTTGTTTGAATAAATCAGATATAAACAAGGGCAGAATTAATGTTTTCTCTTCCTCCGTTTTGAGTGTACTAGGAAAACAACCAGTTGTTCTCTGTAAGGTGCAGTGTCCTGCCTGGGAGACAAAAAGAATACACTAAGCATTTCAGACAGAGGAGATCTGGTACACAGTTAGGTACACAGGCTGTGTAGAAAGAGAAAAGGGGGCCACTGAACGAGGGCAGAGAAAATAACAGCAGAAACCAACTAGGACTTAGGAATCCCATCAGAAATGGGGTAGGGTTACCAGAAACTAGATGCTGAGATGTCTGAGGAAGGGACATTTCTGGCTGTTTCTGAGAGCTCTGAGGGTGAACTCTGGTTGATCTGGAAGTGCCAAGGGAAGCCAAAACCTGGAACTAAACGGATGGGAACAGAAAGAACCAGAAAGGAAGTTTCTTCTCTCCACTTCCTCTTTGAGTGCCCTCTAGGGTTTCCTGCTGGCAGAAACCAGTAGGAAACCAGCTAATATGGAAGCTGGGGAGCTTAGTTTGCAAGGTTACAGCTAAGTAGAGGAAGCAAGAGGTGGGTTTTCAGCTGGAAAACATGTAAAATCCTGAACTCCTGTTGTGAAAAGGGAGTATTACCAACTTGAAGGTCACAACAGAAATAAATGACAAGTGAGGTAGCTGTTGCCTCAGGGGCTATTTCATGGTTGGATTATCCCAACTTGTATTGAATTCAGTTACCTTTGCTATTAGAATCCCCAATATTATTACTAATGCTGACTTGCTCTCCATGCACAATGGCTCTGCAGACACTGATTTTTCTCTTAAATCCACAATGGCTCTGCAGACACTGTGATCTTTCTCTTAAGTCCTGACATATTCACATGGCCACAGCACTGAGATTTTGACCACCCTTCTGGCAAAACCAGGTCATTTCTGATGACAGTGTCCTTAGAGATTCCCCTTCTCCTGGTAATCACTGGACAGATAGCCTGCCTCTCCAAATTGTTGAATTTTCCATGCTACCCTATCCTCTCTATTTTTTAGACTATACGTGTCTGCAACGGTCCATTTACATTGCACATGACTGTTTTCTAGAAATTAGTTCCCCCCTGATGGGAAGTAGAGCACAGATGAGCAGATGAGTTTACTAAAACTTGAGATTATTTCATTTTCCAAAATCTCCAAATCATTTTGTGTTATTTCTGGACCCTCCAAATATTATTACACCTTGCATAATTAAACCAAGATTTTCCTTCTAAGGGAGTGGTTGCCTTGTTAAACTGAGTGTACATGATGTCAGTTGTCTAGCTTCTACTGATAGAGATGGATAGGCAGGATGGATGAAACCTACAGATGATCTCCAGTCCCCATTTTACCTAACTCATAATTTCATCTGATACAGAGCAAGCTTGTATCAAGATTGTTGATACTTGGCAGTGTGGTCCATTGGTCCTAACTGATGCATCAATTGATAAATTAACTGAAAATAAAGACCAGGTACTTCTAGATTTTAGCATTTTATTTTCTTTCTGTTAAGCTTTACTGGAAAATAATATTTTCCAAAGCTCATCTGGTGTCCAGAATTAAAACCAATGGTTTTAAATATTCACTCAGCAATAGAATAATACATGGAGCTTTAAAAACCTTTTTCATGTTTATTCGTTTATTGAGAGAGAAAGAGAGAGAATGAATTCATGCACACACATGGGGGAAAGGCAGAGGGAGGAGGAGAGAGAATCCCAAGAAGGCTCTGTACTGTCAGCACAGGACCTAATGTGGGGCTCAAACTCATGAACCATGAGATCATGACCTGTGCCGAAATCAAAGTCAGATGCTCAACTTAATGAGCCACCCAGGTGATCCACATGGAGCTTTTTAAAGAATAGATGTGCAATCTTCATCCCAAACACACTAAAAAGAATATCTGAGTATTGGGGCCCAAATGTTCATGTAAAGCTCTATAGATTATTTTGGTGTATCATCAGAATTGAGAATTACAGATTTATTTCCCCAGGAAAAGTGTAAGCTTTATTGAATTAATATTGACAGTTTGCTATGCGTGGTGTCAAACAACTGATGGAAGAAACATTAGTCGAAGGATGTTAACGTCGTTTAGCTACGGTTAAGTACCGAAGGCCATTTTCTTTATTGGCTTGTTTGCTTATTCATTGTGGTACCGCTGTTATCTTGAACTCTTTTAGATGGCTTAGAATTGAGTCATACTCGAATATGTACTTCACTTGGTTCCTTTGTGTGTATAAAAGCTCTCACGTTGGCAGGATCGAAGGTAAAACCTATTTAGATGCCAGCTCTGGACTCCTTGATAGAAACTGGAATCTAGGCTGCATTACTCAGTAGGTCACTTAATAATCTCTACAAAAGCTTGAAGTTTAAGTACAGAGTCCAGAAATCTCCAAAGGGAAAGCCATTTCTGCTCTGGGAAATAATTGGACAAATATGTGGCAAGGACCTGCTCAGTGTCCAAAAAATAAAGGGCAGTCAACCGTTTTCAAGGCGTTGAAGAAAGTGACCTTTTACGAAAATGGAGAAACAAAAGTAGCTGCCTGAGAGAAGATGAGAAAGTGTGTTGCATTGAGAAGAAAACAAATGCACTTGAAGGACTAGGTTCTGGGAGGAGAGGTACTCGGGAATCACAGCTTTGGGCTGTGATGAACCGTTAGAACTACGAACCGCTGGGCCAGCTTCAGCGGGTACTCTAAATTGTTCTTCTTGTTCAGGGATGTAAAAATGCTTTAATAAAAGGAAATCAATGAATATAATATAGGTGAAGCCAACGTTTGTAAGACTTCAGTATCTGCAGAGAGACATTTGCTAAAAGTAATTTGCTGATTTAAAAAATTTCATCAAACATTGCTCACCAGAGTAGAGAGAAATGTACTTTCATTCATCGTGGTGATGTTAAGTGGTTTGATAACTTGGGAAGTCTTTTGAATATCTAAGTCTCATGAGATACAACTTGTTTTTGGACTCATTAATTTAAAATTTTCCTTGTTTTCTAAGGAAAAAAAAAACGCTCACAAAATGAAGATAAAATCTCTAAGCACATAAATGGAAGTTTGAGAATTAATTTTCGTGATAATGAAAAATTGGAAGCAAACTAAGATAAGTGAAAATCTTAGTTTAACCTAATTGGTCAAATGATTTGACTATTTATGCTTTAGGGTAAAACAGAATTCAAGCTTGCATCTCCTTTAAATATCTGATTATTTAGATATAAAACACACACACATATGTTAACATGTATAGCATATGGGCATACACAGAGAGAAATTGAAGGATGGGGCGCCTGGGTGGCTCAGTCGGTTAAGCATCCGAATTTGGCTTGGGTCATGATCTTGCGTTTTGTGAGTTGAAGCCTCAGGTCAGGCTCTGTGCTGACAGCTCAGAGCCTGGAGCCTGTTTTCGATTCAGTGTCTTCCTCTTTCTCTGCCCTTCCCTCACTCATGCTCTGTCTCTCTCTCTCCCAAAAATAAACATTAAAACATTTTTTTAAAAAATTGAAGGTTGAATTAATATTATTGTCAGTACTAGTTATTTTTCAGTAAGAGCATTGTGATTGATGTACCTTAAATTTTAAAAAATTCTTGTGTAACAATTTACGTTCTGGCCCATTCCATGAGCTGCTCGTAAAATGACTGTAAAGCTAAGCTTATCGAAGCAAAACTTGCGTACAGTAAAATTCACTGGTTTTAAGAGGATAGTTTGTTTCAACTGATACATGCAGTTCTGTAACCATTACCGCAATCAAGATGCAGAACATTTTCGTAACCAGGTAAGTACATTTCCCTCTTCACCCATACGAGGCCTCTTTATAGTCAGTCTCCTGTTCTAAATCAGCCCCTGGCAATTACTGTTCGACTTTTGTCCCTGTAGTTTTGCCTTTTCCAGACCCACATAAACGGCACCATTTTCTGTATGCCTTCTTTCACTTACCCTTTGTGTCTGGCTACTCTCAAAAAAGCGTAACACTTTTGTTATTATCACGTTTCTGGACCCGAATCAGTACATCCTATTCACTTAGGATTGTGTTCCTTGTATGATAAACAGCTATTCATTCACCAGTTGATGAGTATCTTGGATCAGTTGGGTAATTTATGACATACATACTCTTGAAACCATCACGCAGTCACGATAATAAGTATTTCTATCACTCTCTTTAAAGAAAAAGTTTGTTCTTGGCTCTTTACCAACCATCCCTCCTATTCCATCTCCAGTCAACCAATGACCTGCTTTCTATCACTGTAAATTAGTTTGGCTAGATGGTTGTGTGAATTAGATCACACAGTATGTACTTTTTATTTTTTTTGCATGGCTCTTTTCCTTCAGATAAGTGATTTTGAGATTTATGCATATTGATGCAGGTATCAATAATTCATTTGTTATATTCCATTTATTACCATAAATTGTTAATCTAAACACTAGTTGAATCACATTTGGTTTTAATGCTCACCATACTTGAAAGAGTTATCTTACAAAAAGGTGGACTGACTGAAATTGAATGTAATGTTGACTCCATTTGTTGAATTGTTCTATTCATTTTCCAAACTATTCACCAAATAGATCATTGGTTTTGCTGAAATTTCAATCTGCCTTCATGTCAGTCTGTTGACATTACAAATTAATTATGTCATTAAATACATTTGTGATAAGTATGTTAAATCCAGTCAAGCTTTTCATTGAAAGATAGTTTCTGCTAAAAGATTTGTAAGTGGATTAGAAAACTTCGCTTTTAAGTGTTTTAAGCATATAGTTGAGAGACATTTTACAGGTGATAGGATACACATTGTTTTAGGCATTAAAATCACTTAATGCTTAAAACATTTGTAAACATCCTTTCAAAAATTTCTAAATTTCTTTAGAATAGCAGCTATTCTCTCTTGAATTGGTAAAATTTCATCTTGAAGTTTAATATTTAGTGTTTGCTTTTCTGAAATTATTCAGTAGCAGGTTATATACTTTAATTTTCATTATGGGAATTTAAAAATGAAATTATGTCTTTTTATAGAAGAAAAATTACTTATGCCTCTTGGCTTGACGTCCTAAATAGTTGGATGCAAAATAGCCAAAAACCTCTTTGTTATAAAAGATTTATAAAGATTGTTACCTATTTATTACTATAAGAACTCTACAATAACTTTAAGATCTTCAACTAATATAAAATTAAGTTCAATGGTAACATTCTGTAGTACTTTCTAAATGTCTGGTTGTAGTTTTTGTGCAGAAAGGACTAATAATACAATACATTCATTTCAAATACACGATTGCACCTGTAATTTTATCCAGAACAAATTTTGAAAGAAAATTGAAATATGTTACATCAACACTGATTACACTGCCACAGTTTTAAAATAATTTTTACTTTGATTAATACATCCTCTCGAGTACAGCTTTCCTTTAATAGCATAGAAAAAGCTACTACATGCTTAAATACAGAATCTAGCAAATACCATAAACTGAGATTTGTTTTTAACTTTGAGCCAAGTTTACAGCAAACCTCCCACATTGTGTATATGTTCTAATATGTGTTTGCTCAAACCTTTAGCAATGTTTTCTGTGAATCTTCAAACACTAATTAACGGCCAAAGAAGTGTTTTACTATATTGGTTTCTGCTTATCTCAGTAATTTTTATAAATGATGACATAAAAGGAAAAGATATATTTCACCAGCTGTCTACAAATTTTGTCTATAATTGAGGAAGATACCCAAAAGTTTTGAACTTTAAAGTTTCATGTAATTTTGTTAATATACAATTGAATTTTGCATGACTATGATCACTGGTGGGGGAACAATTTTATAGCAAAATTTTTGTCCACTCTTATTAGATTATTATTGGTTTTTACATATGGAATGTGGCTGATGAAGAGATTATATTAGGAGTAAAACTGTCAGCATTGTTGTTAGCTGTTGACCACAGATCTAGAAATTCAACAGGGAAGAAGTGTATATCCATTCACTGGCATCTTCTTTAGCCAACAAAATTATAGCTTGTTAGTACAAAGAAAAATGTGAAATAATAAGTGTTAGGTCAAAAAACTAATCAGTAAAATTTTATATGCGTCATAAGAACTATGTAAAAAAGACTAGAGTAGAATATATGTTTTAAAAAACTCTACAAGGGTGTTAGGATTAAAGATATTTTGTTTGCTTTTTTTTCTTAGTGGTCACGTTTTTATATTTTATTTAGAATTTTAAAGCAATGTTTTGTGTCATATTTGTCTCTTTTTTAGAGAAATCTCTGAATCTGTGCAAAAGTTAATTTACTTTCCATATAGAAGTGTTCACTTGACTATGACCAATAATGGATTTTCTAATTGCTTGCAATTATTAACTTGAAGGGGAAGAAATTATATTGTAATATTTTTATGAATTTCCCTGCTTACTAGTGGTCTTTTTCTCTTATTTTTTAAATTGAAGTGTAGTTGACATCTAAAATACTAAATACATCTAAAATAGGTTTTACTTGTACCACATAGCAATTTGATGGTTATATACATTATGAAATGACCATCACAGTAAGTCTACTTATCATCTGTCACCATGTTTAGTTAGTGCAATATTATCGACTATATTCTCTATGCTCTACTTAACATCTCATGACTTCTTTGGGGCGCCTGGGTGGCTTAGTCGGTTAAGCGTCCGACTTTCGCTTGGGTCATGATCTCGCGGTTCATGGGTTCGAGCCCCGCGTCGGGCTCTGTGCTGACTGCCAGCTCAAAGCCTGGAGCCTGTTTCAGTCTGTCACTCCCTCTCTCTCTGACCCTCCCCTGCTCACACTGTCTCTCTCTCTCTCCTAGAAATAAATAAAACATAAAAAAAATTTAAAAAAAACATCTCATGACTTCTTTGATAACTAAGTTTATTTCTCTTAATCCCCATCACCTATTTCACCCATTCCTCCACCCACCTCCCCTCTGGTAACCATCAGTTCATTGTATTTATGAGTCTGTTTCTATTTTGTTTTGGTTTCTTTTGGATTTAGATTGCACATACATAAGTGAAACCATATGTTATCTGTTTTTCTCTATTTGATATATTTCACTTATAGTAAAGCCGATAAGGTCCATCCATGTTATCACAAATGGCAAGATTTCACTCTCTTATGACTGACCCTTATTTCATTTGTCTTTATTTGACTTATTTCACTTAGCATAGAATCCTCTAGGTTTTTTTGCAAACGGCAAGATCTTATCCTTTTTATAATTGTATATATGTGTGTGTATGTATGTACATATATACCTACTATATATTTCTTATCCATTCATCTGTTGATGACAATTACATTGCTTCCATATTTGGCCTTTGTAAATAATACTTCAGTGAACATGGGTGCATATGTATTTTCAGACTAGTACGTTCATTTTATTTGGATAAATGCCCAGAAGTAGAGTTGCTGGATCACATGGTATTTCTATTAACTTTTTGAGGAATCTCTGTAATGTTTTCCATAGTAGCTGCACCAATTTGCCTTCCTACCATCAGTGCGTGAGGGTTCCCTTTCTTCCACATCCTCATCAAAAATTTGTTATTTTTGTCTTTTTGATACTAGCCATTCTGATAGGTGTGCAGTGGTATCTTACTGTGGTTTTGATTTGCATTTCCCTGATTTGGGTTGATGAGCATCTTGTCCTGTGTGTAGACTATCTGCAGGTCTTCTTGGCAAAATGCCTATTCACATCCTTCGCCCATTTTTAATCAGATTATTTTTTTTTTAGTGTTGACTTGTAGAAGTTTTCTTCATATAATTTGGACATTTATCCTTCATCAGATATATCATTTGGAAATATATTCTCCCATTCAGTAGACTTCGTTTTCACTTGGCTGAAGATTTCCTTTGCTGTGCAAACGGTTCTCAGTTTGATATCGTCCTAATCAATTATTTTACGTTTTGTTGCTGTTGCCTGAGGAGACAGGTCCAAAAAATATGGCTGAAACCAATATCTAAGAGATTACTTCCTATGTTTTCTTTCAGGAGTTTTATGGGGTTAGGTATGACACTTAGATCTTTAATCCATTTTGAGTTTATTATTGTGTATGGTGGAAGACAGTGGTCCACTTTTGTTCTTTTGCATGCGGTTGTCCATTTTTCCAGCAATATTTACTGAAGAGACTTTATTCTCTCTGTTGCATATTTTCGTCATCTTTGTTTCAGGTTAATTGACTGGATGTGCTGGAGTTTATTTCTGGGTGATCTATTCTGTTCCATTGATATATGTGTCTGTTCCTGTCCCATACTGTTGATTACTATAGCTCTGTGGGACAGTTTGAAATCAGAGGGCATGATACCTTCAGCTTTGTTCTTCACAAGATTGGTTTGGCTATTCAGGGTCTTTTGTGGTTCCATACAAGTTTTAGGATTATTTGTTTTAGTTTTATGAAAAAAAATATCATTGGTACTTTGATAGAGATCACCAAGCCAAGCTTTAAAGTGTAACATTTGATTTCATGATTTGTTAATGACTGGAGTCAAAGAGGCTTTCTTCTCTGCCTACCTTTGTAGTCAGTGCTAGGCTAGTATTTTCATTTTCCATAATACTTACTAGACCTACATTATATATGTATGTATTAATGTGTGTTTCTTTTTCTTGTGCTGTGAAGTTTGGATAGCAGGTGGCATATTATAAATGCTTAGCAAATGTTGAATGAAGGAAAGAATAAATAAACCTCTATATATTTTTCTAGTGGAGTATTCAGATTTTATTTATAAATCAGTAAGACTTCTTTCAATATTAGAGATAAACTAAGCATATGTTGCAAAAATTTTTTGAATGGTCACTTTAGTTTTATTCTTTGAGGAAGAAGTTTAATAGAGTTTTCTAGATACATTACTGTATGTTTTTGGTACTTAGTGCTTTGCCTAGAAATACTTCCCCTTCTCTTCCTGCTTGTGTGTGTGTGTGTGTGTGTGTGTGTGTGTGTGTGTGTGTGTGTGTGTGTGAAGTGGGGAGATAGAGAAGGAGTATAGAGCTTATGGTGGTACAAATCTAAGGTATAAAGACCTAACTTCTCTCCAACATGGAGACATCACTATATCTGGATGGGTAATGATCCTTCACCTTGGAAGGCTGCCTTCGTGATAGGCTGAGTATTTACATACACTTGGATCTGCTACTGGGCTTTCTCTCCTCTACCATGGATCTACCTCACTGTGGCAGCTGTTTCACTGTTAGTGTAACTTTGCTATATTTTTGAATACTTAATGAGTAAATCCTTCCGTGATTTCTTTTTTAAGACTATTTTGGTTCTTCCTGCATTCTTTCTGATAAATGAGCATTTTTCTATGAAAAATAAGCATATAAATGGGAATAAATTGTGCATGTCTGAAATTTAAGTTTGAGACTTTGGCAGAGACTGTACCCAATTCCTATGAGCTTTTAGACTCCAGATTATCTCCTAGGACAATTGTCTAAGAAGCATGTTAGGAAATGCTGCAAACCCACTCCCTAATACCTAACCTATTTTACAGGCTTTCATTTCTTTGGATTTCAGGGACTTATGAACTTTCAGGGCTGTTTGAGGGATTTTTAAGTTGAAATTTTCATGACCTTTCAGTAACTGCCTGTTTTTCTATTTTATGGAGAATTTGAAAATTCCTTTCCTTTTTTTCTTTATTTCAGAGAACATGGCTGGACAGTAGAGTTGTGAGAATAATGTATGCTTTGGGGAAAGCTGTAGAATGCCGGGTTTTCTCTGATACCTCTGACTGGGGGGTTCTTAGACCCAAAGCAGATCCCCAACACTGGTCCTAGATGGAGTCTTTGATGCTAAATGTAGTCAGCCAAGAAGAGTTGAAAAGGGTATGACTTATTTATGTAGGCATACAAGAAAGCTGGTCCCACCAGCTTGGGAAGTTTCCTCCATAATGTGTTGTCTTGCTTCCATTTGGAGGATAAATCCCAAATGTTGAGGTGCATACACTAGAAAAGTGTTCTTTTATGCCTGGAATCATCGGCAGAGAGAGGGGCATCCCCATATGCCCATCAGTACTCCATGTCACTTTAGGGCATTTTATTCAAAGTGTTAAAATATTTTGACCTTTCACAAAGGAAAAGACACAATCAATGTATCTTTGGCAATAGGTCCCATTAAATAGGACACAGACGTTTCTTTAGGTATGACCTCTCTCTGAGATAGAGATTTATAAATGCGACGTTAATCTCACAAATGTGCCCACTGCTTTGTTTTATGTTCCACTACATTCTCCATGAGGCTCTAAGTGACATCCTGCAGATTCCAAATCAAATCCATGAGGCTCTAAGTGACATCCTGCAGATTCCACATCAAATGGGCCCATTGTTTGTTGCTTTTATTTTTCTCACTGAGAGACCTAAAGCACTTTGTTGTAATGCTTTTATTTTCTTTTTAATGTCTTAAAAAATCCTCCTTTCCTGGCTTCCTTCTATACAAAGGCTCGAGAGACACAATGATGGCAGTGCAAGTAAGTGAATTCAAGTGTATTGCTTCAATAGTTAAAAACAACAATTGTCTTGAAAAGGAATCACATTCAACTGAAGGGAGTGTTTTAATAGGCTCCCATTTTATTACTTGGAGCTTTTGGAGCTTATATGTCATCTGTCTATCACTGTTTACCATTCCATTCTTGGACACACAGCTTGATCTGCATCAGCTGCCCATCAGGGGGCCCTGCAGCAGTTTCCTGGGCTGTGGGGACTGTTGGATCGAAAGCAGCCAGGGGCCTATAGATGAATTTGGAGAAATGCTTCTTTCTTTGTCTGTCTTTCCCATCACCCCTGATTTGTTTCCTTTGCCGTGTATACCTTGGTTGCAACTACCTTTATTATTGCAACTTAATCTGTGGTTTATTACAAAGTCTTGGTTCTGCTATGTTATCAACACTCCTCCTTGGGAAATGGAAGGGCACGGTCTTCTGAATTCTGTTGAGAAACAAATGCTTGAGAGATTCTCATGTCTAATAGCAAAGAAAAGAACAGTCACTAAACTAAGAAGTCCACATTTGAGCAGCTTAGTAAGAATATGATTATTTACTGACTGCCCATTACGTTCCAGGCACAATTGTTAAAAATCAAAGGGCAGTAGGAGGTCATGAACGAAGTTCTTCCTCTTTCTCCAATTTCAGTTTACTTAGATTATCTCAGATATTTGGCAAAAGTAGGTAGGCTATAAAATAACCTATGCAACTAATATTTGGCATTTTCTGAATTTCTTTAAAACCAATCTCGGGGCAAGTCACCCTTATGCTCATCTTGCAGGGACTGTGCATCACACTCAGGTTGGAGGCTCACCTGTTGACAGGTGAAGCCTGGGCTCATTTTGTTTCTTCTTTGATCTCTGCTCTCCTCCTTCTCCCCACCTGGGTTCATCACATGGGTTCATCAGAACCCACCTGAGTTGACCGCCTTCCTTTTCCTGGAACCCACCCAGGTGTGCTGTTCCTCAAGGTCTTTGCCCTCAGTGTCCTCTTTGTCCAGAAACTTCTTCCTGCAGGTATCCCTCCCTTTCTGCATATCTTGGCTCAACTATTCCTTTTCACAGAGGCCTCCATAGCCAATCTCTTTCAAATTGCATCCCCTTGCTCATGACACACTACCCAGTGTTCTTCCCTGCTTCATTTTTCTTGATGTCTTATCACCTTGGGGTATTATTTAGCATTTACTTATTTATGTGCTTACTGATCAACTCTTATCCTGGAAAGGAAGCTCAGTGAGGTATGACTTCATACATCCTTCACTGTGGTATCTCCAATGATTTTCACAATGTTTGTCCATTAAATTTGTTAAAAACAAACAAAACCTTTGTATAACAGTTCAGATGCCAGTCTTTAAAAAATTATTTTGCTATATATGTTTGGAATGGGTTATGATTCTGAGAATCAAACAAGTAACCAAATATCTCTGAGCTCTAGGTCTTATCATAGGGAACATCAAGATGAGTTTCTGTTGCTTGTGCTTACAACAAAATGGCTTGGAAAAAGTTCAAGATGATTGGGAGCAGCAACAGTAATAACAGCCCAAGTAATAGTTGGTGATGACTTAATGTGGCAGAAGCAGAGGTACTGGAAGACAACCCTCGGTGTTTTTCACACCAACCTGATATTTCTAAGTAGAAACAGGAAGTGGGTAGAACAAAAATACAGATGACGTTTATACCTTGTTAGTTATATTAATACTTGCCCTTCCTAAATCCCAAAATCAGTAGGAAAAAATTGAAATCATTAATATGAAGTGATATTGGAAATGGGAGGGCAAAAAATACTTTGAATATTCTCTTCTTCTGTGGGACACTGACATCTTGGAAGGCTATGGGCCCTCTGTCCAGAATAATGCATATGAACACATACTAAAAAATTAAACCTCACAGGGTTCTATGGATCCCTACAAGTCCATTTGTGTGTCTCAGTTTAAACATGTCTGGGTTAGAGGAATACAGAAGAATAACCCAAGGCAAAGGCAATATATTTACTGTGATTCAGCATTGACTTCTCCTTGAAGCATATTAACAAATTAAAAGATAGACAAGGAATTATAGAAAGGAAAGAAAGAAAAATCATGGAAAGTGACAATTGTTATGCAGCTGGTCTTTGATTTATTTCATTTGAGGTTTTTAAAATATACTCTGTCTCGGGGCGCCTGGATGGCTTAGTCGGTTAAGCATCCAACTTTCGCTTAGGTCATGATCTCATGGTTCATGGGTTCGAGCCCCGCGTCGGGCTCTGTGCTGACTGCCAGCTCAGAGCCTGGAGCCTGTTTCACTCTGTCACTCCCTCTCTCTCTGACCCTCCCCTGCTCACGCTCTCTCTCTCTCTCTCTCTCTCTCTCCTAGAAATAAATAAAAATATTAAAAAAAATAGGTAACATTGAGCACTTACTAAATTCTAGGCTATGTCTTACATACTCTTGATGAATTTTTCTTTCAATTTCCAAACTATTTGTCAACTTAGCCAAAACATACTAGTCAGTTCTTCCAAACTGTATTCGAATCCTCTGAATCAAATGATTCAGATGATGGCAAGGCTTCATAGAAGTTACCCTGCCTCACCAAGCTGGCCTGTCAAACTTGTTTCTGCCTAGGAGTTTGGCATCTCAGCAGATTGTGAAAGATCAATCAAAATTAGAGCAACTGAGGGCAGAGGCTCCCGGGGGGCATCTGAAATAGTAGCTTTTCATGAGCATAACCTGGCGGGTGATGGGCCTCCTCTGGAGACTTGGCAAGCCTGCAATGAAAGGGCAGTTGTCATGTTATGAGGTTGATTTCAAAGAATCTTGGCATTTTGTTATTATATTAAGAGGAAATCATTAGTGAGAGTAACCTTTTGATATTAACATACGCTATAAAACTAATTAATGCTGAAATTCAGTACTCTACATTGTAAAGACTTTTTTTTAAAGTTTTGCTTAAAAAAAGCAAAAAAAAAAGTTTTTAAGCAAAACTTTAAAAAAAGACGGAGTTCAATCCCAACTGTATTTGGCTTCAGGTGAGACAGGAGTTCTACTGTTTAACCACTCACTATGCTCATTTACATGCACAAAAAACAATTTTAGATGCATGATGGCTTTCCAGTTTCACTGATTCCTGAGAGAGTTTTTGAGCAGATTCAGCACTGAGGCTTTGTGCTTAATTTAGGGATTTTTCCAATCCCCTTTGATTATTTCTGGCTATTCCTGATTTATCTTACAAGTCTATGCCCTTAAGGGTCTGGTTCACCTCAGCAGGTAGACCAGCAGACCCTCTGCTGAAAGAGTCACAGGTGGAACTGTAGAAGGCACTCTCGTACTAGGTAGGGGTGGGAGGATGAGGTGAGGGAAGGGTGGGCTAGACAGAGGTGGATCTCTTGGGGATCGAAGGAGTGAGGACTACCTGAAAGAATGCTCACTGTGGAGAGACACTAGCACAACTGCAGAGCAGATTCATGATAAAGTATTCTAGCTGCTGAGGCAGACGACGCTCAAAGTGGTCTTGTCAAGCTCCGAAATTGTCAGCTTGGAGCACTGCTAGGAAGTTTTATCATAATCTCTGATCCCTTCCCTGGAGCCAATGAGTATTAGAAAAAAAAAGGATTTTACTTTTTTTCAGATATTAGTATCAAATTATAATTGTGTGTCTGAGCAGAAAGTTGAATTTCTAAAATATAAGTTGTCAAATTGGTTTCCATACAACACCCAGTGCTCATCCCAACAATTGCCCTTCTGAATGCCCATCACCCACTTTCCTCTCTTCCCCACCCTCATTCAGCCCTCAGTTCTCAGTATTTGAGTCTCTTACGGTTTGCCTGCCTCCTTCTCTGTAACTTTTTTCCCCACTTCTCCTCCCCAATGGTCTTCTGTTAAGTTTCTCCAGATCCACATATGAGTGAGAACATATGGTATCTGTCTTTTTCTGCCTGACTTATTTCACTTAATATAACAGCCTCAAGTTCCATCCATGGTACTACAAATTGCCAGATTTTATTCTTTCTCATTGCCAAGTGGTATTCCATGGTATAGATAAACCACATCTTCTTGATCCATTTGTCCGTTGATGGACATTTAGGCTCTTTCTATGATTTGGCTGTTGTTGAAAGTGCTGCTATATGTATTGGGGTACATGTACCCCTGTACATCAGCACTCCTGTATCCCTTGGGTAAATTCCTAACAGTGCTATTTATGGGTCATAGGGGAGTTCTATTGTTAATTTTTTGAGGAACCTACACATTATTTTCCAGAGTGGCTGCACGAGTTTACATTCCCACCAACGGTGTAAGAGGGTGCCCATTTCTCTGCATCCTTGCCAGAATCTATAGTCTCCTGATTTGTTCATTTTAGCCACTCAGATTGATGTGAGGGTCCTACTTCAATGTGGTTTTAATTTGTATTCCCCTGATAATGAGTGATGTTGAGCATCGTTTCTTGTGTCTCTTGGCCATCTGGATGTCTTCTTTGAAGAAGTGTCTGTTTGTGTCTTCTGCCCATTTCTTCACTGGATTATCTCTTTTTCAAGTGTGGAGTTTGGTGAGTTCCTTACAGATTTTGGATACTAGCCCTTAACCTGATATGTCATTTGCAAATATCTTTTCCCATTCCATTGGTTTCCTATTGTTTTGTTGACTGTTCCCTTTGCATTGCAGAAGCTTTTATTCTTGATGAGGTCCCAATAGTTCATTTTTGCTTTTTATTCCCTTGCCTTTGGAGATGTGTTGAGGGAGAAATTGCTGCAGCTGAAGCCAAAGAGGATGTTTCCTGCCTTCTCCTCTAGGGTTTTGATGGTTTCAGGTCCTTCATCCATTTCAAGTTTATTTTTGTGTATGGTATAAGAAAGTGGTCTAGTTTCAATCTTGAGCATGTTGCTGTCCAGTTCTCCCAGCACCATCTGTTAAAGAGGCTGTCTTTTTTCCATTGGATATTCTTCCCTGCTTTGTCAAAGATCAGTTGGCCATATATTTGTGGGTCCAATTCTGGGTTCTCTATTCTATTCCATTTGTCTATGTGTCTGTTTTTGTGCCAATACCATACTGTCTTAAGGATTACAGCTTTGCAGTAGAGGCTAAAGTCTGGGATTGTGATGGTTCCCATTTTGGTTTTCGTCTTCAATATTAGAAAGTTTAATTTTTAAGCATAAGAATAGTAGATGATTGATTTTTTAAAAAGATGAAATACTTGGTATTTTGTTAATCAAGTATGATGAAGTGAACAAATAAGGAGATGAAGGCCATTGAGGAGATAGTTGATTACCTGTGCCATTTATTTCAATGCCATTGAGTAGGTCCCAAGAGGAAGGGGATAGGCCATGCCATGCAGGGCCATGCCAGAGAGTCTGAGGTTGGCCACAGGTAGAGAGAGAGCAAGGGGACTGTGGAAACACCTTCACCATGGCTTTTCTGGGAAGGAATGGGTGAAGTCTAGTAGGCAGGCTAAGCGGCCACTAGTATGAATAATTTCAGTCATGGGTGGAGGCTATGGGGATTTCCTCTAGTTGCCAAATGCTTGGTCTGGAGTGGTCAAGGCAGAGAGATAGTGTCTTTGAGTCAAGAGCAGGCAGGAGGGGAATTTGGGTTCTGGATAGTTAGTATGTGTAGAAGGTCTGTCCCAGGAAGAGTCATTTTGCTATATCTATTGCCAAATAAACCTGGAAGGGGCAGCCTGTCCCTATTCAGCAAGGCCCCAGATGCCAGACATCTCAAGTAGGAAAGAGATAACTAGTTAGTTCAGTCATGTGTAGGATTCCTTGTTCATTTTTCGTGCAATAAAAGTAAATGTGTAACTAGCAAAATAAATGTCCTTTCCCCATCTCCTAAGGGTTTCTTCAATGTCTGTGGAAGGAGAAAGCCAGTGTTGAGTGGTTTCATGGCAGAAGAGCTAGATTTCCTCTGATTTATCCAGGAGTTGGGCATCCTCTGGTCTGTACGGAGCCTTGAGCCTGTATCTGGGTGGTGGTTCTGGGTAATTTGTAGAGGGGAGGCTTCTACTAATGTCTGGGTGCTGATGGCTCATGGAGCAGTGTGCCTTATCAGTGAATCCAGGGACATTTCCCAAGACCTACAAAGCTAACCCACACGTTTTCATAATGACAAAAAAATTTTTTTTTTATTTCTAGGAGACAGAGAGAGACAGAGTGAGCAGGGGAGGGTCAGAGAGAGAGGGAGTGACAGACTGAAACAGGCTCCAGGCTCTGAGCTGGCAGTCAGCACGGAGCCCGACGCGGGGCTCGAACCCACGAACCGCGAGATCATGACCTAAGCGAAAGTCAGACGCTTAACCGACTAAGCCACCCAGGCGCCCCTCATAATGACAAAATTATCAAGAAGTATTGGAAAGACACTCTGAACCTCAGGCTTGCCTTTTCCTTGCTATCTTCCTCCCCATGCTCTCTCCCTTCCCATATCCACCCTTAAGTTATTGGTGTGGTGTTGTGATTTCTCAAATTGCTTTTATACACATTTACATGAAGGAGTAATACTATAGTAATATAGTAATACTAATACATTCTATTACTATCTAAATTCTGTGTATCTTTCAGACACAGCTGGGAGCTTCTTTAAAGTTGTTCATTTATTCCATTAATGCTAATTGAGCACCTAGTCTGACCATTAGACAATTAAAGTCTAATTGTTTTAGGATAAAGCCAGGAATAAAATAGACAAAATACCTTCCTATTCATTGCTGACATTCTAAGGAAGCAGACAATTTTTTAAAAATGTTTATTTATTTTGAGAGAGGAGGGAGGGTGCCTGAGTCCAGCTCCAGCCAATCCAGGGGTCCCTGAAGGATGGACGATGTTGAAGAGAGAGTGAGAGAGCCCCAAGATTCTTTTTGATCACCAGGCAGGCATCTCTGTCCTCTCAGCTTTGGTGTCTTTATTTATAGGTCAAACGATAACATGACATCAGAAAATGGAATTTGTACAATGGATAATTCTCTGTGATAAAATGCTTTGGAAAGTGTACATAAACAGGGTTTTACAGAAGTATTCTTCCAGAACTGCCCCAATCATAGTGAGGTTGAGTTCATCTCACAACTAAGAAAACAACAGGGTGTTCTTAGTGGAAAAACAGAATAACATACACATTTGTTTAAGTCAGTAACGCTAAAATTAAGTCATACGTTAAATTGTACATAGATAGGCTAGGAGTCGTTCTGTCTGGTTCACAAGAGGAAAAATGTACATGAGCTGGTTAATAAGTTTTTTTGTGCAAACTTTTAAATTTGATGCTGAATGCATAAACACCATAGGGGCCCTAAGTGTGTCAGCCTTTATATTTGGGTTTACATTTTAACTACTCTTATCCATCCTCATCACAGCTGCCAGTGTAAGAGAAGGTGTTTGTGGGATGTAGGCCTTAGGGAAGGGACTGCTATCCATCATCACTTAGCAAAAGTATATGTGGTTACTTATGTTCTGCCCTTACCTGTTCCTTCTCTTTAAGTTAGGATCTTTGTCTCTGGGCAAGACTTAATTGTCCAGTTATATTCCTTATAGCACCAGAGAGCCAACCATACCTTTAAAGAGTTTAGCTCATTTCCAACACATAGAATAGCCTCTTCAAGTGCGTTTACCTTTGTGTCTAGTTTTATGAACTCTAGAATAGCTAGGGCATGAGAGACATTTTTGGTTAGTTGATTTACATGTTGAGCTGTATGAACCTCTTGTACTAATGCAATGGTAGAAACAGAATTGTACATGTAAAGGTCAGTCTTTTATGAGTAAGGGTCATTAGCGTCTTCATAGCTCAAGAGAAAGTATGGAGGGAAACAGGACCTGCTGGAAACACAATGTCTTAACCTCACAAAGAGTATTCTCAACTAGTGAGTTCAGAATGGCTCCCAACAGGGGAGAGAATCCCAAGCAGGCTTTGCAGTCTTAGCACACAGCCTGTGTGGGGCTCGATCTGTGATATCACTCCCTGAGGTTAAATCATGAGCCTGGTGCCCAGTAGACTGAACCATCCAGGCCCCCAAACCGTCAAACAATTAAATAAGCAAATGTATAGAGTGCCATATGGTTAATTCCAGAGACAAATAAAGCAGGGCATCAGGAATAGAGAATGTAGTTTGAAAGGAAAATGCTATTTCATACAGGGTAGCAAGGGAGAGTCTTGCTTGTAATGTGAGCACTTATGTCTTACAAGTTTTCCATTCAGAGGGAACAGCATACGTAAATGCCCTGGGATGAAAATGTACTTGGGATGTTCCAAGAAAAGCAAGGAGACCCAAGTGACTGAAACAAAGTAACATAAAGGGAGAGAAGCAAAAGATACAACCAGAGAGTGATGGCCAGTGGGTTAGAAAGGGAAGGTTATGGGCCTTCCAGACCTTTCTAAGGACATGAATGAGAAGGCATGCTACAGGCAGGTTTTGAGCAGTGGAAAAGGAGGGAGAAATACACATCTTGAAGGGGTCATGCTGGCCTCAGAAAATGCTCCACAGGGATTAAGGACAAAAATCAAGGGGCTTTTGTAATACTCCAGGTGAAAGATGGTAGATGCTTGGGCCAGTGATAGAAAAGGAGGTAAGGAGAAGAAAATGCTTCTGGGTAAATTTGAAGGCACAGTCATCAGGGTTTGCTGTTGGATCAGACACGGAATGTGACAAGAAAGGGAAACTGAAGATGAGCCCAGGGTTATTTACTAAGTAAATGTAGTAAATTGATACTAATTGTTTTTGGATAAGCCTGTAGGAGGACCTAGTTAGGGGAAAACAGGGAGGAGGTTGGGGAGTGGCGGTGAAAAGGTCAGTTTGGTATTAGACACATGAAGAGGCAGCTAGATATCCAAGTGTGGAGTTTGGGGGGGAAATATAAATTTGGAAATCATATAGGTAATGTCTATGTCCATGACACAGAGGAAGTGCAAGGACCACATGCTGTGAACAGCAGCATTTAAATACAGAGCAGATGAGACAGAAGAGTTTATAAAGGAATAGCCAGCAGCTTCTCCAAAAACCACATTAAGAAAGTGTTTTCAGAAGGAGGGAACAATGTAAAATGCTTCTTTAAGTTAGATGTGGAAAACAAGTAACCATAGAATTTAGCAACACAGAGGTGATCGAGAACCTTGAGGAGAACTTTTTCAGAGCACAATGAGGGGCTTGACACCTGTTGGGAGAGAGTTCAAGAGAGAATTGGAGAATAAGTATAGAGTATAGGCCAGAGTTTGGTTTTTGTCTTGGAAGGGGACTGGGGTGGGGGTGGGGGGTCCAGAAAAGGAAGCAGAGAAAGGGGATGGCTGTTGAACTGAACATGTGGGGTCAAGAAAGGAAAATCTTCCTTGAAGATTCTGGACCATGTTTCTCTTTAAACTCAGCCCAGCCTCGATGGTCAACACATGTCTACTGTGAGAGTAAGTGGTTATGTTCTGACCTATATTTCATAGTATGCTGTATTGACCTATTTTGATGTTATTTCATGGATATTTTTCTTGTATAATCAGTGCTTGGTTCAGATCTATTAATCTGACAGTGTATAGAAAATAGAACAAAGTGGGTGCTAAAATTTCACATGGTCTATTTATTGTGCACATGATCCGCTTAGCTAGTCCAGAGAGCAAATATTGATGGGTTTACCTGCCCATCTTAGTCTGTGATTCCACATTGCCCAGAGCCATGCCTGGTTGGTCTCTATATCCTCAGTACCTGGAGATTAGACACATTTGAAAAACATTGGCAAATGTGAATTAACAAATGATTGAATCCCAAGTAGTGCAAAGATCTGTGCAGAATCTATCATCACCTGAAAGAATACCAACATCAAAAAGAATAGGTGTTTGAGTTCTCAGAAACTTACTGCTAGTGATAATACAGCAGGGGCAATATCTTTGAAGAAAAGCCATTCATACAACTTGGCTCTTACAGACTTGAACTTCTTGTTAACATCAAAAACAAAGAAGAACTGATTTTAAGATTGAGTCTAAGAGATCATTTTTAAAAAATTTTCAGACTTTGAAAATTCTAATATATGAGGCCCTTTATTATAATTGTTCTTCATAATTCACTGATCATATGCTTTAATTATTAATAGGACCATCACTCACTGTCGTCAGAATTCCATTATGGTCCAAAAACCAATACATCATTTGCCACAAAAGTATCCCCCAAACTTCTAATTAAACAAGCCAACACTTGTGTCCTGTCTCGGTCCTCTACTGTTGGAGCACTTTTGTGCAAGCCCAATTTCATGACTTTGTGGTCAGTTGACAGCAGTTCAGGGGGAAATCTCTACTTGTATGTTCACTTTTCAGCCTCTGGCTGGGCACTGACTACTCCCAAACCTCATACTGGTCAGAAGTTTTTTTCCTCAAAAGGAGAGAAGCGTTATTCACCAGTAAGGACATACCTTAGCCACAAAATTCTTAGGAAACTATATTTCGGTTCTTCTAGTGAGACTAGCTCCCTATAACATTTGGATCTGCCTCAGACACTAGAAGCCCTATTGTGTCTGCAGCCTCCTGAATCCCCAGGGGTGGGGTTCTCCTCACCGTCTGAAACGGCAACACCAGTCCTCTTACTCACAACACCCTGAGATGGTCTCCTCACCTTGACTAAACTTGGGGCTGGTGTCTTAATGACTATACATCTTAGACCTCCCTTTTCTTAGAGCATTTACTTGAGAAACCTTATAGTTATAAATTTTAAAATTATTAAATTTTCTCTGTCCCTTTGATAGATTATTTCCCAGTTCCTTAGAGCTCTCCCATCTATGAATGTCTTTCTGAAGGACCTGGGACCCATCACTTTGAGACAGATTCATCAAAGCAGATAATGCCTCTGTTTGACAGTTGTTGGCGGGTAGGAGCCTGACTTTGGTAAGCAACAATCAACAAATGCAGATGATCTAATAACAGTGGCCAGCCCCCCCACTAATGTTTTCTAGTACTTTTCCACAAACTTAACCCACTTCCTTTTGTTTCAGTAGACTAAGGTCTTTCCCCCTACTGCAGTAGTCGTGAAAAAAATCTTACCTCTGTAACTCCATCCTGTACAGTTTGTCTTTGACATTTTTGAGAGCTCATTGGTAATTTGGTAAATAGGTAAATAGGTCAAGCAATACCAGTGAATGTGGTGTATGTGGCTTAGAGAAAAAAAAAAAAAGAAAATTTAAAAAGCCCATTAGGTACTCTAACATGATTCTGATTTGCTTGAGCAAGCATAGTGAACCCAGAATCTGTGTCAAGTTCTGTACTGATGAATTCTGCTAAATGTAAAATTACCTCTCTTCTTCCTTGTGTAACATGCTCAGGATCCATCCTCACACATTTTCTTAGTTCCTACTGATATAAATTGGCAAAATTTTACAATGCTTTTGTTGTGTTTGTCCTCTCCTTAGAAGAAAGAGGGACTCTGTACTTGGTCCTCTGTGGCATGTCTTGATCTGACTCTGTATATAGGCCTGGAGAAAATAAAGGTATGGTTTTTAGGTCTAGGAATAGTTGACATCCTTGGACAAAAAAATTATTAAGGCAAGGTCATTACAGAGTTAGAATCAAGACAAGACTATACCATTCACAAAGGAGAGAAGGGGTAATGTCTGCTGATAAGGGGGTTTGCTGGTTTGGGAAAGTTCAGGATATTCAGATTGACTCAAATCATAGGTTCACACTCTTTCACCAAAACTGTCCTCCTTTTCACATTAGAGACAATCAAGGCAGAGAATTCTGCTTATATCGTAGTTAAGCACTTTCAGGACCCACTCTTCAACTAATTTTGAAGTGATATCAGTCCTGTACCTCTAAGAAATAAGAACTTTTTTAGGGAAAATAATAAAACTTCCCTGTACTTGTCCCACAGCATTTATGTATCTTATGATAATTGTGTCTAATGTCTTTTAGAAGCATAAGTTTCATGGACAGATCATGGATTCCATGGATTCTAATTAAAAAGATGTTTTGCCACTTGAGGGCTTAGACTGATTGTGTCTTCTCGTTTATCAATAGTTGGATTGCCATGATCTTCAAACTCAGTCAAGCAAAGTAACAGAGCAAAAATTGAGAATATTTATTACCAGAAAGCGTAACTAAGAAAATTCTAAGAAGAGGTATATTTTATAAATGAGATGATCTCAGAAGGAGGTCTGAAATATAGAATAAAATAGTGAACAATAAAATGAGTAAATTCTATGCATATTTAAACATTGGTAGAAAATTAAGTATAATTTAAAAGATGAGAAACCTGGAACAAAATTTTTTGCAATGGTACCATGTAAGGCATAAGGGGGTGATGAGAATTTTATGTTCCAGCTTCCTTGCATTGTTGGGGAGGCTAAGATATTATTAACTTCAGACTTGGTTAACTATGCATGATAACACTTGAAGGAGGGCCACTAAAATAGCAGAAATACCATATAACTTATAAATCAGTAAAGTAAAACTAAATAGGAAATCAAAATCATGCTTTAAATAATTCAATAGAGACAAGAAATGAGGGAAGAGAAGCATAAATAAGGAAAATAGAAAGTACTCTCTAAGATGGTTGAAACATCACCAAATCTATCATGATGAGTTACAGTAAATATAAACACACAGACCTCACTACTTTAGATTTGTCTATTGATTTGAAAAATAAGTGACCACGTTCTAAGAACCAGATGGGGGAACTGAATGAAGACAGTCAGAAGGTATCAGCTTCCACTTAGAATTTATGTCTTTATCTTTTTTATCTTCTAGGGATGCAATGTATACGATGACTATAGTTAATATTACTATTGTAACTGAACATTTTTAAGAGTAGATCTGAAGAGTTCTCATCATAGGGTAAAAATTGGTTTTTGTATCTTTAGGAGATGTATGTTAACTAAAATAATTGTATTCATTTCACAACATACGTAAGTCAAGTTATTTGTATACCTTACACTTACACAGTACTGTACACCAGTTGCTAATAAAAGTGGAGAAAATATGCATACACAGAAAAGTTTAAGCAAAGGGAATGAAGTATGACAAATATTACCAAAAGCTTGATTTAGTTGCTGTATTAACATGAGACAAAGTAGACTTTAAGGAGAAGGCAAACAAGAAAGAGAATTGCTACATAATTATAAAGGATTCCACTCAACAAGAGGATAAAACAATATTAAATATGTATAAAAGATCTAGCCTCAACATCTAAAGGGAAAAATGGATACATTATCAGGATTACTGGGCATATCATTCATACTGTATTTCAGTATACACCTCTCCACTTAATGCAAGTCTCAAGTTCAGCTCTGGGGCAGGGCTGGGACTGGATTTAGCTTCTGGATTCCAGAGGAGGTATCGGCCTTTGTTTCCAGAAAGCTCCCTGTCACTGTGACTCCTGACCGTGTACTCCAGTAGTGTATTAAAAATAGAAATGCTATCATGTGTCAGTTTCCAGTTGTATTGAAGCAAAGGGGGCTTTCAGAGACTCTACCCCACTGTGGTGCCAGAAACAAATGTCTTTACTGCATCTCCTTGTTTTCAGTCCTTTCCCCTTGCTGATGTAAATCCTCATTCGAAGGCCAGAGTGATCTTTCTAAAATGCAAATCTAATCATGTCTTTATCCTGCATGACCATCTTCTATGTCTAATCATCACACTGAAAAACTAAAATCCTCATAGTCTCGAGAAAAGACTGCTTCAGGAGCTTACCTGGCTGCCTCTTTAAGCAGCATCCTCTCCTTTGGGCTCAGTCTGTCAGGGTTAAGCAGGACAGCTTGGAGCTCCTGTGGTCACTTAGACCTCTGACGTTCAGATGCCTTGAAGGTTCTCCCTTACTCGGGATGGATATTTGGTGCATAGACAGTAGCAGGGCTGTGCTGGTTAGGATATCACATACTCTCATAGGGGCATATCAATTACCACTATTCTGCTTTCCCCCAAGATTCTCTGTCCCTTCTCCCTCCTCTTTCCCAGTCAGTCTAACATCTGACAGCACCCCTGTCAGAAGCTGCTCCTGAGCTAAGTCTTGATTCCTCAGTGCCTGGGCTGTCCCAGCTGCCAAGTATCTGACCATTATTTCTGCTCCCACCTCCTTTCTAGGTGAATCCTACTTGGCATTGAAGATTCCAGCAAAGCATTCCATGGCCTTCTTTCCTCAGTCCTCCTCCTGTCCCGCACTAACTGTCTGCATACCTCTGTCCTTTCCGTCCCACACTGTTAGGAATGTTCTATAGGCACAGACATGATTTAATTGTCGTAGCATGCACTGTTCACAGCACAGTGTTGGGCACATCATCAGACCTCAGTAGAGCCTGAGATTTTGTACTGTGCGTTTATACTGGCTCCACTCAGCAAATTCTACAAAAGACACTGAAAACATGCTCTAACTTGGTGTTGATTTGAGCATGAGTTTAGCAGCTGCAAATCATACCAAGCCTCCCTTTTCCTGGAACAGAGAGTATCTGTAATAAGGAGAAATGCCTTCTGATGGCTGGGAGACTCTCTATGCAAATTTAAACAGGAAAAGCACACCCACACAGCATACTTTGTTTATGTTTCACATATAAAAATAGTTTTGAATGATTTCTGATTCTGTACTGGAATTCTGGAGTGTCAAAAATAAGGATGAGGAAGGTAGACTACATGCAAATATGTTGTACTCGAAATTTGTTTCTACTTTGGAAAGGTTTTTAATTTTGAAGATAATTCTCCTTAGATCTCATTCCTTACTCTAATCCAAAGGCTGTACCACATTTTCACATTGCTTTTATTTCTGGTTATTGCCATGGTAACACAGACTTATTCCAACATATATGCACTTTGAGCTTTTTTTTTTTTTTGCTTCAGAAAAAGTAAAAATAAGTAGGAAAAGAAGCAAATGACTTCTGTTAAATAGATTTTATGATGCTCAGCCATTAATTTGATATCAAATAAAAGCAAGTAATTTTTCCTTTGGGTAATTAAGCAAAGGGCCAAAATGTATTTATTTTTAAAGGGCTTGTAAAATTCATAGGAGTAAAAAAAAAAACTACCTAGGATTATAGATGGGAAAATGGAATACAGATGAATATGTTAAGAATCAGTTATGTGACTTGGTTTTTAGTCACACTAGTGAGTGGTAGAGTTGAGCTGAGCATTTTTCTTTCAAAACACGACCTTGCTGAATGGCAAAGAAACAACACTTACAGAGACATGGATGAATTTTTGTTAACAGAGGGTCCTGTTGGTTTATTTGCATATTGATACATTCATATTAAATGCTTACTATGCTCCAATGCCCATACTAAATTCTGGGATTTAATGTAAAACCAAACAGCCATGGTCCCTGGCTTCACAGAGTTTATAGTCAAATAAGTGAGACAAACATTAACTCACAAGTACTCAAATAAATAGTTAGATGCTATGAAAAGGACATGAAGGTAAAGAATCTAGAGCTAAAGAAGTAGATACCATATAGACTTAATAAGCCCAAGGTGTCAGAGAAAGTCTCCTTTGTAAAGTTAAATCTGATAATCTCCCTAAAATTATCAAAATGCACAGGAGGCAGAAGAGCATCCAGGCAGAGGAAACTAATGCATGGTCTGCATGGTCCTTAATAGGGATGACAGGGGTGTTATTAGGGGCATAGAGTTCTGGAATATGTGATGATGAATGCTGGAGAGAGACCATAGTGGCTGTTAGAGTAATGTTCCTTGAGAAGAATCTGAAGCCTTAGAGGGAACAGGTAGTATAGCATCCTATGGATCATATTAAGAATTTTGATTCTTGGAAATTATTCTTTAATGTTTATTTTTGAGAGAGAGAGAGAGAGATTGAGCGCACATGAGCCGAAGGGGTAGAGGGTTGGAGGAGGAAGACACAGGATCGGAAGCAGGTTCCAGGCTCTGAGCTGTCAATAAAGAGCCCGACCCACAGCTGGAACTCAGGAACTGGCGGGTAATGACTAGAGCCGAAGTTGGCGCTTAACTGTACCAGCCACGTACCCCATGGAATTGTGATTTTCATCTTGATCCCGAGCTCCTTGGGAAGCCATTGGAGAGTTTTAAGAGAAAACTAGGATCATATTCATGGTTCCAAGATGCTCATGCTGGCTGCTGGTAGGACAGGAATAGATGTAAGAGCCAGTTGGGGCATTTTCTTCAATAGACCATGCAGTAGCTGAGAGTAATTTTCTTTAAGGAAGTGACAGTGGTGTTTGTTTGGGGCAAATGATGCTCGAAGACTGAGATTGTCTTTACCAATAATTTATTTAACACAGGTCCACTGCAGGAATTATATTTTGTAAGCCAGCAGCATACCAGATGATGTCTCTTGAGGCAATAAAGAAATCACACACCCCAAACCAATGACAGACTAATTGCACTGTTCCCACAATGAGATGATAAAAGAAATGAAGTCTAAATTTAGTCGAGGTGGTTTTTATGAGTTGTTTCTCAGTAGAGTCCATCTTCTCAGCTGTAAGCTGGGTATGAGCTGCTGGCTTACATCTCTCACTGCCGAAACATAGAGCTGGTGGGTGACCACTTTGGTGTTCACAGACAAGGTGGGCTGTTCCAAAGATTGTTACTCCTGGGACCATTACACAGCTTGCACTACTGCCTATGAGAAGTAGCCATGCCAAAGCATAAATAGATGCCCCTTCTCTCCTGAGATTGCTGTTGATGCAAAGTAACCTGGCCATGGTAGAAGCAAGTGTCTAAAGGTCTTTGGGGAACTCCTTAGAGCAACAAAGAGTAGCCTTAGTCACACTGAACTCTCAACTTGATGGTCAGACATCTTGGTTTTTAGAGTTTACAGCTACCAGACATGACAGACAGCATTGCACATACAGTGATATCCATGACTCAGCAGTCTTCTCCACTCCATGTACAAGAGTTAGATGAGTAAGTCCTAATATCCAAAATCAGAACAATTTCATAAAACAAGTTCTTCAAAATATAAACAACTTTGTCCAAAGCAAGCGTCCAAAACATGGATTTGGAATAATTCAGTATATAACAATCTACCCTGGGATTTCAGATAACTTACATCTCTCTCTCTCTCTCTCTCTCTCTCTCTCTCTCTCTCTCTCTATATATATATATATATATATATATATATATATATATATGTGTGTGTATATATATATATACATATATATACATATATACACACACATTATACACATACACACACACATACATACATACATATCCTAAAGAAATAATGTCCTTAACAAATCTAAGTTCACGTATGTATCAATTCATCCCTTGTTGCTGAATCACTTATAATGTTAATCACAAACCTTCAGTCATATTTTGGGAGTGTTTTCCTTTGGCACACATCCTCTTATACTTTCATGAGCTGTTGGAGTGACTGTATTCCTGGGATTGTCAATATGTGCAGAGTAGAGAATGCTTTAACATGATACCATATCCAATCACCAAATGACCAAAAGTTAAGTAGCTTAAACCAGTCAACTTCCCGGACAGTTCAGTTTTTGGGCAAATATTTTTAATAAAATTCCGTGGTTACAAGCTTGCATAGCATTTCTAAGCACAGGCACATTTCCCATTTTATCAGAATTAAAAGCTGTTAAAACTTTGGGAAAAGCATGTTTTTACTTTTTTTTTTCAATTCCTGCAAATTTATTTTCATTTTTTTAATCTATTCTAGATGTTCTTTTGTTTGTCTGAAGTTTTGTAATGTATGATTTATATTTATTAATTTCAGGAGGTTCAACATGGAATAGGTTTCCAGTTATTTTAGATGTGTTCCTCTGTTGTCTATTGGCTTTAAGTAGTATCTTTTTCCTTCTATTGTCACATGAATTACCTGTTGTTTTCCCACATTCCATCACGTTTGCCTCTTCTAGTAGGTTAGGGTAAGGTTTGACTTAGAGCATGGCCCAGTTTCCCGTGCTGTAGTCATGACTACTTATACCATAAGTCTGTGAAAATATCTTCCAGTGATAAAGAAGTACTGGCTCCGTTCCACCAGTATATCCTTAGGAACACATTATCCTTCTCCTGTAAGGGAACTTTCTGTTTCTTAGGTTCCCCTCTCTCCATCCGGATGTTGGGGAGCTGCAGAAATGTGGTAACACAATGTCCTGTTTCCTTCTTTAAGTGCCAATATTGTAATTTTACAGTTGCCCAAGAAGTCACAGCCATTAGGATGCAAAGTATCTACTGTAGTTCTGGTTGAGTTGTCTGTTATCTCAGATGACCAGTATTATCCCAAGATTATAGCTGATCTAAGAGTATTCCGCATATCAACCAATCTTAACTGCACTAGGTGACGGTCTACACTTAGGCAAAATTCTTTTATGTCATTTCTTAACTCTGTGTTATTTTTAGTGTTTTCTCCTACTGCTTTATGTAGAATTTCCACTGCCCTATTTATTTTCATGTGAAATATATGTTTTGTAATATGCTACTAATTTTATCCACCTATGTACCCAAAGATGACAAAGCTGCCATTGCATATGTGTTAAATTGAGATGGCTTGGTTTCAAAGTTTTAAAAATAGAATATTATTTTATCAATTTGGAATTGACAAAACATAGCTGCCATTGCATCTCCAATTAAATCTACCAGTTAAACAAGAAACTGTAAGGACGTCCTTTCTTTTTTTCTTTAGTCTTTGCTTATTTTGAGAGATAGAAAAAACACACGAGTAGGGGAAGAGCAGAGAGAATCCCAATCAGGCTCCATGCTGTCAGCACAGAGCATGATGCAGGAATCCATATCGTGAACTGTGAGATCATGACTTGGTCCAAGATCAGGAGTTGGAGACTGATCCGATGAGTCATCAAGCACTCCAGGGTTTCTTGTTACTTTTGGCATAGGTTGTAAATTGGGCATAAATAAAGATGAAGAAAACTGAGCACTGTTTGAGGATATTTGTCCTCTTGAACAGTCAAATTAAATTTCAAGTTACAGGCTACTGTTGTAGGTTCCAATAGGATCATAGGAAGTTTTATCAGCATAGGTTTCCATATTCTTGGGGTAGAAATCTGTGGTGTGATAGAGAAGCCTGATATATGCCACCAAATATAACGGTCTCTACTATGTGCTTAGTTCTCTGTATGACCTCTATACACCTTCAAGGTGTCTATGTTCTTTTAATTTTTTTTAAAAAAATTTTTAATGTTTTATTTATTTTTAAGAGACAGAGAGAGAGACAGCGTGAGCAGGGGAGGGTCAGAGAGAGAGGGAGTCACAGACTGAAACAGGCTCCAGGCTCTGAGCTGGCCGTCAGCACAGAGCCCAACGTGGGGCTCGAACCCACGAACCGCGAGATCATGACCTAAGTGAAAGTCGGATGCTTAACCGACTAAGCCACCCAGGCACCCCTATGTTCTTTTATTTTTTTTAATTCTTTTAATTTTACAATGAGTGCCAGAGGGTGTGTGTGTGTGTGTGTGTGTTTGTGTGTGTGTGTGTGAGAGAGAGAGAGAGAGAGAGAGAGAGAGAGAGAATCATAAGCAATCTCCTTGCTCAGCAGAATGTTAATCATGCCCACCTTATTTGTAAGATCATATACAATTTTTTAATTTTCTATTTCTGTATTTACCAAATTTTCAATAGTGAATACACATTATTTTATAGCCCAGGCTTTACTTTTAAAAATTTTCACCACAACATACACACAGTTCCTTTAATACTTTCCACTTTATTTTTTTTCCATTTCACTTATCAACATATGTCCTACATTATTTTATTTTTGTTGGTGATCCAAGTCCCTCAACTAGATTAAAAACTTCCCATGCAGAGACGTCAGTAACTTCAGCAGGATATATAGTGATGCTGAATTAAATATTCTTGAATGTATGAATATTCTATACTTGTGTAATTCTTCTTGAACTAAACAGTGAACTTAACTTTCTTTTTGAATTTTAATTCCAATATAGCTGATATACAGTTTTGTATTAGTTTCAGGTGTACAATATAATGATCCAGTACTTCAATACTTGTGCCAATGATCATCATAATAAATGTACTTCTTAATTCCTATCAGCTATGTGAACTGAATATTTAATTTTCACAGTCATTGGGAATAGTGTACATTGTACATTGTTGTCACGTTAGTTTTTTTTTAACAGTTTATTGTCAAGTTGATTTCCACATAACACCCAGTGCTCATCCAAACAAGTGCCCTCCTCCATGCCCATCACCACCCTTTCCCTCTCCCTCACCTCCATCATCTCTCAGTTTATTCTCAGCATTCAAGAGTCTCTGATGACTTGCCTCCCTCACTCTCCCCAATTATTTTCCTCTTCTCCCACATCGTCCTCTGTTAAGTTGCTCATAATCCACCTATATGAGCAAGCATATGATATCTGTCCTTCTCTGCCTGACTTATTTCACTCAGCATAACACCCTCAAGGTCCATCCATGTTGCTAAACATGGCTAGATTTCATTCTTTCTCATTGCCATGGAGCATTCCATTGTGTAGACAAACCACATCTTCTTGATCCATTTGTCCGTTGGTGGACACTTAGGCTCTTTCCATGTTTTAGCTATTGTTGAGAGTGCTGCTATGAACATTGGGGTCCATGTGCCCCTATGCCTCAGCACTCCTGCGTCCCTTGGGTAAATTCCTAGCAGTGCTATTGCTGGGTCGAAGGGGAGATCTAGTGTTAGTTTCCTGAGGAACCTACACACTGTTTTCCAGAGGGGCTGCACCAGTTTGCATTCCCACCAACAGTGTAGGAGGGTGCCCGTTTCTCCACATCCTCGCCAGCATCTAGAGTTCTCTGATTTGCTCAGTTTAGTCACTCTGGCTGGCTTGAGGTGGTATCTCAGTGTAGTTTAGATTTGTATTTCCCTGATGATGAGGGACGGTGAGCATCATTTCATATGTCTGTTGGCCATCTGGATGTCTTCTTTGGAGAAGTGTCTGCTCATGTCTTCTGCTCATTTCTTCACTGGATTGTTTGTATTTTGAGTGTGGAGTTTGGTGAGTTCCTTATAGATTTTGGATATTAACCCTTTATCTGATATGTCATTTGCAACTATCTTTTCCCGTTCCATCGGTTGCCTATTAGTTTTATGGATAATTTCCATTGCCGTGCAGAAGCTTTTGATCTTGATGAGGTCCCAAGAGTTCATTTTTGCTCTTGATTCCCTTGCCTTTGGGGATGTGTCAAGTAAGAAGTTGCTGTGGTTGAGGTCAAGGAGTTTTTTTCCTGCTTTCACTTCTAGGATTTTGATGGTTTCCTGTCTCACATTCAGGTCCTTTATCCATTTTGAGTTTATTTTTGTGTATGGTGTGACCAAATGATCTAGTTTCATTCTTCTGCATGTTGCTGTCCAGTTCTGCCAGCACCATCTGTTAAAGATGGTGTCTTTTTTCCATTGGATACTATTTCCTGCTTTGTCAAAGATTAGTTGACCATACATTTGTGGATCCAATTCTGAGTTCTCTATTCTATTCTATTGGTCTCTGTGTCTGTTTTTGCACCAATACCATACTGTCTTGGTGATGACAGCTTTGTAGTAGAGGCTAAAATCTGAAATGGTTCTGCCTCCCGTTTTGGTTTTCATCTTCAATATTACTTTGGCTATTCGGGGTCTTCTGTGGTTCCATAAAAATTTTTGGATAGTTTGTTCTAGTTTTCAGAAGAATGCTGGTGCCATTTTGATTGAGATTGCATTGAATGTGTAGATTGCTTTAGGTAGTAATGACATATAAACAATATTTATTCTTCCAATCCATGAGCATGGAATGTTTTTCCGTTTCTTTGTGTCTTCTTCAATTTCCTTCATAAGTTTTTTATAGTTTTCATAATACAGATCTCCTATATCTTTGGTTAGGTTTATTCCTAGATATTGTATGGTTTTTTGTGCAATTGTGAATGGGATCAGTTTCTTGATTGCTCTTTCTGTTACTTCATGATTGGTGTATAATAATGCAAGTGATTTCTATACATTGGTTTTGTACCTCCAACTTTGCTGAATTCATAGATCGGTTCTAGTAGGCTTCTGGTGGAGTCTGTTGGGTTTTCTCTGTAGAGAATCATGTGGTCTGCTAAAAGTGAAAGTTTGACTTCTTCTTTGCCAATTCTGATGGATTTTATTTCCTTTTGTTGTCTGATTGCTGATGCTTGAACTTCCAGCACTATGTTAAACAACAGTGGTGAGAGTGGACATCCCTGTTGTATTCCTGATTTCAGGAGGAAAGCATTCAGTTTATCCCCATTGAGGATGATGTTAGCTGAGGACTTCTCATAGATGGCTTTTATGATATTTAAATAAGTCCCTTCTATTCCGACTTTCTCGAGGGTCTTTATTAAGGAGGGATGCTGTATTTTGTCAAAAGCTTTTTCTGCATCTATTGACAGGATCATATGGTTTTTATCTTTTCTTTTGTTGATGTGATTTATCACATTGACTGACTTGCAAATGTTGAACCAGTCCTGTAACCCAGGAATGAATCCCACTTGATCTTGGTGGATAATTCTTTTTATGTGCTGCTGTATTCCATTTGCAAGTATCTTGTTGAGGATTTTTGCATCCGTATTCATCAAGGATATTGGCATGTAGTTCTCTTTTTTTTGTTGGGGCTCTGGCAAAGTGATGCTGGCTTCATAGAATGAGTCTGGAAGTTTTCCTTTGATTTCTATTTTTTGGAATAGCTTGAGAAGAATGGGTATTAATTCTGTTTTAAATGTCTGGTAGAATTCCCTAGGGAAGCCATCTGGTTCAGGGCTCTTATTTATTGGGAGACTTTTGATAACTGACTCGATTTCTTCACTAGTTATGTGTCTGTTCAGATTTTCTATTACTTCTTGTGTGAATTTTGGTAATGAGTATGTGTTTAGGAATTTGTCTATTTCTTCTAAGTTGTCGAGTTTGTTGACATATAATTTTTCATAGTATTCGCTGATAATTGCTTGTATTTCTGAGGTGTTAGTAGAATAAGTCCATTTTCATCATGATTTTGCCTATTTGGGCGCTCTCTTTTTGAGAAGCCTGGCTAGGGGGTTGTCAATTTTGTTTATTTTTTCAGAAAACCAACTCTTGGTTTCATTGATCTGTTCAACTGTTAAGGGTGGTTTTTTTTTGTTTTTGTTTTTTTTGGTTTCTATATTGTTTATTTCTGCCGTGTTTTTTATTATTTCTCTTCTCCTACTGGGTTTGCGGTGCTCTTGTTGCTCTCCCTCTAGTTCCTTTAGGTGCACTGTTAGATTTTGCACTTGCGCTTTTTCTAATTTCTTGAAATAGGACTGGAGTGCAATGTACTTTCCTCTTAGGACTGCCTTCGTCGCATCCCATAGAGTTTGGATTGTTGTATTTTCATTTTCATTTGTTTCCATATAATTTTTAATTTCTTCTCTAATTGCCTGATTGGCCCATTCGTTCTTTAGTATGGTCTTCTTTAATCTCCATGTTTTTGGATGTTTTCCAGCCTGTATCCTGTGGTTGATTTCAAGTTTCATAGCATTGTGATCTGAAAGTGTACATGGTATGATCTCACTTCTTTTATATTTAATAAGGGCTGCTTTATGTCCCAGTATGTGATCTATCTTGGCGAACGTGCCATGCGCACTTGAGAAGAAAGTGAATTCCATGGCCTCAGGATGTAAGGTTCTAAATATATCTGTGAAATCCATCTGGTCCAATGTGTCATTCAAGTCCATTGTGTCTTTAGTGATTTTCTGTCTAGTTGATCTGTCCATTGTTGTAAGTGGAGTATTAAAGTCCCCTGCGTTTGCACATTCTTATCCATAGATTGTTTCTGTTTGTGATTAATTGCTTTAGATATTTAGGTGCTCCCATATTCGGTGCGTAGACATTTATGATAGTTAGTTCTTCCTGATGAATGGACCATGTAATTATTATATAATGCCCTTCTTCATCCCTTGTTACTGTCTTTACTTTAAAATCCAGTTTGTCTGATATAAGTATAGCTACTCCAGCTTTCTTTTGACCTCCAGTAGTGTGATAGATATTTCTCCATCCCCTTACTTACAGGTCTAAAATGAGTTTCTTGTAGACAGCAAATAGATGAATTTTGTATTTTTATCCATTCTGTGTCTTATGTCTTTTGATTGGGGCATTTAGTCCATTTATATTCAGTGTTATTATTGAAAAATATGTGATTAGAGTCATTGTGTTCTTTGTAGGATTCATGCTAGTAGTGGTGTCTCTGGTATCTTGCATTCCTTGCAACATTTCCCTCATGGAGTCCCCTTTAGGATTTCTTGTAGGGTTTCTGGCCTGCCAAGTTTCAGTAGATAGGTCTGTCACCACTCTGATAGGTCTCCCTTTTTATGTTAGGGCCCTTTTCTCCATAGCTGCTTTCAGAATTCTCTCTTTGTCTTATATTTTGCCAGTTTCACTATGATACGTCGTGTAGAAGATCGATTCAAGTTACATCTGAGGGAAATTCTCTGTGCCTCTTGGATTTCACTGTCTGTTTCCTTCTCCAGATTGGGGAAGTTCTCTGCTGTAATTTGTTCAAGGACTCCTTCAGCACCTTTCCCTCTCTCTTCCTCTTCTGGAATTCCTATGTTACAGATATTGTTCCACTTGATTGTATCACTCGGCTCTCAAACTCTCCTTTCGTGTTCCTGGATCTGTTTCTCTCTCTTTTTCTCGGCTTCCTCTTTTTCTATAATTGTGTTTTCTAATTCATCTATTCTCTCTACCTCTTCAATCTGTTAATTGGATGCCTCTATTTTATTATGCATCTCATTTATAGCATTTTTAAATTCATCACAATTATTTTTTAAGCTCCATAGTCTATGTAGCAATAGTTTCTCTGATGTCTTCCATGCTTTTTTTCATGTCAGTGATTAATTTTATGACTATCGTTCTAAATTCTTGTTCAGTTACGTTGCTTATATCTGTTACTTATATCTATTTTCAGCAGTTCTTTAGCTGTCATTTCTTTCTGGAATTTCTTTGGAGGAGAGTTCTTCTGTTTCATCATTTTGGTTAGCTTTCTATCTCTAGTTAGTTTTAAAAGCTTGTTATGCACTCTGCACCTGCAAGTACTGCTGTATTAGAGAAGGCTCCTTGACTGTCCAGGGCCTATCCATTAATGAGGTGTTCTCTGAATGACGTCTCTTGCTCCCTCTTGTTGAGATCTTGGTTATTTTAAATCCCAACTCATAGTGGTATTTGGGACTCTCCACCATGTGTACTTCGACTTGTTTCTTGAAGTAGCCCTGGAAAAGAAAACAGAAAGACAAACATACAGGGAACAAAGGCACGCTAATGCACAGACAATCCAACAAACAGGCAAACTGAAAGGGAAAAAGAAAAAGAAAAAAAGGTGGAAAAAAAGAGAAAAGAAAGAAGAAAAGAAAAGAAAAAAGAAGGAAAAAAACAAACGACAGTCTAAAAGCATAAAACCAGAATTCCCAGCTACAAATAAAGAGCAGGGTGTATGCAGTGCTGATGTAAGAGCATATACGAAGAGAAAAATGACAGGGTGGGAAGAAAGTGCAATTGGACAACGACCAGGCAGAGAGACTAAGAAGCTTAACTCAGAGAGAGAAAGAAGAGAATATGGTAGGAGGTGAGGAGAAAGAAACGAAGATATTGTTACTCAGAGAAACTATTTAATCTGATTACCCAGAGAGAGAGAGATAAAAAAGGTAGCAGTGGAGGTGTAGAATATCCATCTAGAGAATGGATTAAATGTGCTGTTTAAGCAAACCAGTGACCAGAGTGCCCAGTCCAGCAGAGTGGAAGGTTACGAATGAGACAAGGGAAAATATATCTGAACAGAAAGAATTAATCTAGAGTTAATCACCGCATTGCATCCATGTTTGTCTTGCCCTGCGCTCTAGTAAGAAAAAACCAACAGCAAAAAACAGCTCTCCAGTGGAGATGGGAGTGGTATAGGCGAGTCTTAGCCTCCACTGCCTCCCGTGGGCTGCTCCCTGAGGTCCCGGGTTGGTGGTTGTGGGGAGAAAAATGGCGGTGCCTCAGTCCCATCTCGAACCAAGCGTCGTAACTCACTCTTCTGGGTCTGATCTCCCTGGCTATGGGCGGAGCCAAAGTGGGCTGTGCTGTGTGTCCCAAGCTAGGCCTCACTTCCAGACCTTAGTCTGTGTGCCCCGTTGAAAGTGCCCCAAATAGGCCAAGTCCCTCTGAGCAGTTTCAAGCTGTCCACCTCCCCACTGAGGAGGAAGCCGAGCCAGTAGAGTGGCCGAGCGGCTTCAGGTGTGCCACTTGCCCTCCAGGTCGATCTGGCAAACAGAGGAGCGGTGTCTCCCAGCGTTGCCTGGGACCAGTGCATCCCCCTGAGGGTCAGCTGGACAGCAGGAAACCAGATCCCTCTGTTTCCCGAGCTAAGGTTTTCTCTTCTCCAGGGACAAGGACAGTTTCCTGAGCAGTTTCAGCTGCTCTTTCTTTTCCCCTAGACTCACTGCGGTTCCCTGCAAAGGGGGCTCCTCCCCTCTCTACATGTTTCCGGTCCTGGCCCATTTTTATCTTCCCCAGTTTGCACTCACACTGTAAGGTTTTCTCAGCAGACTCTGCTTTTCCTCCCAGTCTTCTGGATTCTGTAAGGATTCCTATGGCTTCAGGCCTTCTCCATTGGAGAGATGGGGGCGAGTGAAATGTACAGAGCTCCCTACTTCTCTGCCATCTTGCCTCTTGTCACGTTAGTTTTAATGAAACTTTTAGTCTGAAAAAATAAAAATGAAAATCATCATCAATGCTTCCCCTCTGTCTCCCATGTAGACCTACATTGCTACATAGCTAAGTGATGCAGTCCTTTGGGTGATGTCTGTAAGAAACACACACATGTCCTGTGAATCTTTGGTTGTGGTTCTGTGTGTGTGTCAGTCGCAGGGTCATTTTTTTGTCCTCCAAAATGATAAAATCTGTTTAGGGAGCATCCTATGAGTGTAAAACATTGCCACCTATCTATAAATATGGTCTGGGCTCTGCATCGAGGGAGTACATATAATCTCTCTCGTATATAATTAGTGTATCTCATTATATTTCACCAATGTGGTAAATGAGAATTTCTCCTTCATGTTTAATTCTTTCATAGCATGGGGTATTAAATTGCTCGTTATCTATCTCTCTGCATATGGTTTAAATATCTTTTCTAATACATCCTCATTAGTATGTGTGTATGCAGACAATTTTGTAATTTATTGTAGCCATGCTTGGTCTATTGCTAAAGTCAAATATTTGCCTTGATATTGGATGAGATTTTGATCTACTGGTAAGGATCAGTGGAGGGCTGACAGAGCTAACCTGAAGTCCTAATAGATGAAAGTTATGTGGGAAATGTGGCCCACTATAACTGGGTGCTGAGGGTGCAGAAGTAAAACAAAAGGTATTTATGCTACTGTCATATAGCCTTTTGCCTATTAAACATAATATAGCATGCAATTAAAGCAACAGATAGGGGCGCTTGGGTGGCTCAATTGGTTAAACGTCTGACTTCGGCTCAGGTCATGACCTCACGGTTCATGGGTTCGAGCCCTGCATCAGGCTCTGTGCTGACAGGTCAGAGCCTGGAGCCTGTTTCAGATTTTGTGTCTCCCTCTCTCTCTGACCTTCCCTGCTCACGCTATCTGTCTGTCTGTCTCTCTTTCTCTCTCTATTTCTCTGTCTCAGAAATTAAAATCAAACAAACAAACAGATAATGTTTGGGGATCCAAATGGATGAATAACTAGTCTCCACATTCTGAATGAGTGAAAGAGAAAAAAGCTATCCTACACACACACACACACACACACACACACACACACACGGCCATGGATTTGTCACAGGCCTTGCCTCCAGGTATCCAAGTACCCACTGTTATGATAGTGTGCTAATACACTTACTCTATCAGTAATTAAATCTGGGTGGTTTTGAGTGAGTCTTTGCAATGTGTTTAATAGAACTCTTAACTCAAATATACAAAGTAAGGGAAGAACATGAAAGTCCATACTTGATTGTCTTGGAATACATACTGGCTTATGATGCCAAGAACCCACAAGAGATGCTGACCAGCCATCATGCTCTGATTTAGACAGTCTAATAATCGTTAATGTTAGTTAGGTGTCTTTCTCTAATTCTGTCCCTAACGGGAGTGGAGACATTGGTTGCTGCTTCAGCTTCTCTCAGGAATCAGTGTCTCCACTGTACAAGAGTTGCCCAGTGTACACATGACACTGAGAGTGAAGGGACGGTGGTGGAGATGTGGATGAGTCTTGAGTTGCAGTTCGGTTGTCCGGTTCGGTGCTCTGTGAATGAAGTGGAGGGCATTACAGATAGTGGAACTCTTTCTGGACCAGTAGGTAGTGTTCCAACTTGGAGTGGTAGAAAAACTGTTGCTAAAAGTGTCAGACAAGTGTCCATAGCTACGAAGAGTATGGAACTCAGTAGTGAGCAGTAAGCAAACTTATTTTGTGTGATCAGTAGGTAACAGGTCATACTGACCTACTTAACAATATTTGTAGGGTTGAAGATGCATAGCGTGTTCATTTCTGCAAACACTAAAGATGCTGGTTTTATCAGTCTCTGTGCTTCCTTGGTTCTTCTCATTCAAGGAAGTCTATGGCAAGAGTGGCTGCCACTGGTGATACTCCTCCCTGCGAGGGAGTCATGCACAGTGTATGTGAAATGCAGTCCCTGTTAAAATGCCATGGATGAGTGTCTCTGTTAAGTGTCCTACAGTCATAAAGGGAGTTCAGGTTGTAATGAGGTGCACATGCAGATATCAGGCACTTAGAGCCACTGTTATCAGCAAGCAACAGAAGTTTACATTCTTCATGCCTGTAAGTTTTACAGAAGCATGAAATCCTTCTGTCTGGTGCACAACTTTATCCTCTGTTACCCAGTAAGTGCTACTGGTAGCTGGTGCTACAATTTCACTTACAGGTACCATTTTTTAAAAATTAACACTTTCCTTTTTCACTTAGTGTTTGGGGTGCTATTGGTGGTGGTTCTTTTATCTGTGAGTGGTTGCAATATTGATCCTATAGGTGTTTTGCTATTTCTGTATCTGTGGTTTAATGAAATTACTTCTTCCATATTGCTTTAGTCCAAGCTTTCATGACTAGACTGTGAGTGAGTAAGCTATGCTTTTGTTCAGGGAAGCCATTATATTTTTCAGTTGATTGAGACATGGTAGCATTAGATAGAAGGTGTGAGTTCCACATTATGTCTTCTTCTTACCTCTTTCTTGGGATGGTTTTCCTGTGATCTGAGTGCTCTGATCTCATTCTATGATGACTGATAAGCCAAAACATGCAATTTGTATTTTTAACACTTTGATGGTTGACCTTTGATCATTTTTCTTATACAGATAGGATATTCTATTCCTGATCATATACCTACTCTGGGGCACGGATATATTTTGTGATAGTGGCAATGGTCCTATGTAGTCACTCTCAGTTCTTTTGAATGTTTAATCAGCCTCAACTTTGTCTGGAGTGCTGATAAAAGATTTCTAAACTTTAAATTTTCTGCAATTCTCAATATTTAAGCATGATACTGTGGCTATTAGGTTGATATTATATGTTTTTGTTTTCTAATCATATTTTAGCATTCTGTATGGTACCATGTCCTGTTTGATCATGTGCCCATATAATAATTCTCTCAATTGGCGTATCTGTGCTTTCCTGTTTTATTACACTATTATTCCTTTGATTTATGCATAAGTATATTTTGAATAGACTCTTTTTAAAACTGTGAGTCATTGTGGTTTTTGAGACTGATTTTAGGGATTCTAGTGAATCCCTAGGGATTGCTGGTAAATTTGTCTGCCTGAGCATTAGACTTAGTATAGAATGATCTATCTGGTGAGCTGAGATATATGTGATAAATATAGAACTATCAGCCTATGTTATTTTATGTTATATGTCCTTAGCCTGCCTGTTCTTATTTCTAATTTTCAGTTGTTGTTTCCACGTTCTTGACCAAATAGCTATTAGATTAGCTACTGTCTATGAATCTGAGAAAAGATACCCCCATTCTGATTTTCCTTAATTGTTCAATGGCCCACTTTATGTCTATTAGTTCAGCATATTGTATGAGTTGTCCCAAGCTTGATTCTCTTAAGGTTAGACTATTATTAATCCTCAAGGCCTCAACTTGTTGGCATACTCTGAGCGGCATCATGGAGAATGATCCATCTCTAAGCTGATGCATTGTTGAGTGCTGTGGACATAGGTGGCCCCTAGTGCCTGACTGTTCCAGCTTGGATAGACTCACCCCTCAGAAATTCTAGCAAGTCCACTATTGGCATTGCTGAGATTGGCATTGTTAATGTGGAGGGCTCATCATCCATCTTTATATCCCACTAGGAATAAATAATTTCCATGTTAGAACTTTATGGTCGATAGTAGTTACCCTCTGTTAGAGGTCTGCTGTATGCAGTTTAGAATAGGATGTTGGAGTCTAAGTATAATTGGCTTATTTTCTTAGTGGCTCTGCCTTTTGCAGGGCTTCAGACAGTGGCTCGGTTAGCTTTCCAGTTGGTTATGTATTCTTGGACTACAGGAACTTCTTGGTCCAAAATGTAGTCAGATAAAATTTGGGGTCCTGCCGTGTTTTAGTCTATCATGACTATGTTGAAAACTCTTATGAGTAAAGGCATTGTGGCATATATTTAGAGTCTTAATTAGCTGGTGCCAAAGAGTTTAAAGCTCTGAAAGCATTTTCTTTTTTTTTTTTTTTTTAAATGTTTTCTTTATTTCTAGGACAGAGAGAGAGAGACAGCGTGAGCAGGGGAAGGTCAGAGAGAGAGGGAGTCACAGACCGAAACAGGCTCCAGGCTCTGAGCTGGCTGTCAGTACAGAGGCCGACGCAGGGCTCGAACCCACAAACCGCAAGATCATGACCTAAGCGAAAGTCGGACGCTTAACCGACTAAGCCACCCAGGCGCCCCTCTGAAAGCATTTTCAATATGCTTTCAACATTCAAAGTCTGCCTCCTGAGTCTGTCCATCTAAGTTTCCTATTTGTCCTAGTTATTTCATGGAGGGGTTTTAAAATGATCACCATATGTAGTATATGCTGTTACCAATATTGGAACAGTCTTATCAATTTCTAGGATTGTTGTGATAGGAGTTGGGATCCAATCTATCTTGTTGGTGACTGGGTCTGTTATGTTCCTACCTTCAGAAGACCAAATTATGCATAGAAATTAAACTGTAGTTTGTGGTCTTTGGACCTTACCTGGGTAAATCATCTTCTGAGGGTAAGGAATTCTGTTAACTTGATCTTTACCCTAGTCTGTTCTTCAAAATTATCAATAAAATTGGGGCACCAGGGTGGCTCAGTCGGTTAGGCAACTGACTTCGGCTCAGGTCATGACCTCAAGGTTCGAGAGCTCGAGCCCCATGTCGGGCTCTGTGCTGATAGTTCAGAGCCTGGAGCCTGCTTCAGATTCTGTGTCTTCCTCTCTCTGTCTGCCCCTCCCCCCCTTGTGCCCTGTCTCTATCTCTCAGAAATAAATAAACGTTAAAATTTTTTTAAAAATCCCACAAAGCTATCACTATAAATAAGGACGTCATCAATATAGAAATAATAGTTTGTGTTTGTTTTGTGTTTTCTTAAAGAGGATGGATGTCTTGTGTGGGAAGAGGGGTCTATCACCGGTTTGTTACGGTATCTTTGTGGTGAGCTAGTAAATGGACATTTTCTACCTTCCTGTGTGAATACAGTCATGGGTTGGCTCCCTCATCCACATGTGTGACAAAGAACATGTCAGATAAGTCTATCAGTGTATAATAAGTTCTGATTCAGTACTGATACTGCTTGTGCTCCTACCTGTATCTGAAAGTGCTCTCTCAGTTTCAGGAGAGTGTTTGTATAAATTCTTATAATTTACTGCAAATCTCTAGTAGGCACAAAGATTTATTCCCTCAGGAGTTCCTGCATTTCTTCCACTAGTGTGTCCTTCCTTAAGGGGCATATTTGTTAATTTAGAGGGGCAGGTGGCTCAGCTGCAGGCAGCTCACTTTGCTGTAGCTAAGCTATTCTTTGGGATGGCTCTATCTTTGTTCTTCACATGTTGTCTTATGTCATCCGTCTTGTGGATGTTTTCTAAATTGGGTCCTATGAGGCATTTTGCCTTTCCTAGTGGTGATCATCAATTCATCAGTTGTTGGGATCAACTATCCATGTTCCTGGGGTTAATTTTCCTCCTGATACTTGAGTTAGCCTCCTCTTGTTTTTTAATTTTTGTCTTATTGCATTTTCCATGTATCATTGTTATTGGAGACCCTGTGTCTAAAAGCATAGTGGTATATAAAGTATTTTGATTTAGCAGAGTTCCTATTGAAGTGACTTTAGTAACATAAGGGCAATCTTCTCTGGACAGGAGACAGACTGCTGAGCCTCTATTGGGGGTTTGTCTAACTTTCTCTATCTCTTTTGTCAGTGGTTCGTCTATAAATGGGATTAGGTTTTGTAAGTGGGTTATTTGTCCTAAATGGATTATTGGATCTATTTTCTGTAAGACTATCTCCTCTAAAAGGTTGTTTGTTTCTCTTTCTCTGCCACTATAAGTACTTTCTGGCATTTCTAATTGTGTTTCTGTTTTTACAGTTAGGATTAAAAAGTGGTGGTCTACATGGTATAGGTGACCACAAGGGTCTTAGAGGTTTTGTTCTGTTAGGTCTTCTGACATTCGTGTAGGCATGTTTCATCCATGTCATTAGTGCTAAATCTATAGTTTTGTTTTGACTCAGTTCCTTAGCTGTTGTGATCGAGCCCGTGAGTTCTGGCACCTGCAAATACGGAACAGTTCTGTTCTGTCCTGTCAGGCAGCTTTTACGCCATTTTAAGTTTATTCTGTTGCTTTCGCATGTCTGTTCCCTGTCATAAATCATACCCAATAGTCTTAATTTAATTATTATTAACTTCACCTGCTGCTTTCCATAGACCTGTGTTTTTTTTAAATTTTTTAATGTTTACTTATATTTGAGAGAGGGAGAGAGAGAGAGAGGGAGAGAGAGATAACATGAGCCAGTGAGGGGCAGAAAGATACACAGAGACACAGAATCTGAAGCAGCTCCAGGCTCTGAGCAGTCAGCACAGAGCTCGATGTGGGGCTCAAACCCACGAGCTGTGAGGTTATGACCTGAGTCAAAGTTGGATGCTTAACTCACTGAGGCACCCAAGCGCCCCTCTATTACCTCTATAAAGGGTAATATATTAGGTACAGGCCATTTTAAAATTTTTATTTATTTTTGAGAGAGACAGAGTATGAGTAGGGGAGGAAGAGATAGAGGGAGACACAGAATCCGGAGCTGGCTGCAGGCTCTGAGCTGTCAGCACAGAGCCCAGCGTGGGGGTTGAACTCAGGAACAGTGAGATCATAACAGCCAAAGTTGGATGCCTAACAAACCGAGCCACCCAGGTGCCCCAGGTACAGGCCGTTTTAATATTCAAACTGCTGCTACCAGTCAAACAGATCTTTGTATATCAGTATAATTTATTCCAGATAATCTAAGGTGTTGAGTAAATTAGCATCAGTGGTAATAGGGTCTGAGTTGCACAGTCTCTACAGGAGCAGGTTTCGTTCTCCTTTGGCCCATAATTCTAGTAGTCGCAGGGATTCAGTGTGTCCACATCAGTTTGTCGGAAGTCCGTTCTAGCTTTTGTCATTTCCTCCCTAATAGAGGTTTTCTGTTCAATAACTGTGTTAGGTTCCATATTATCATTTGTTGTGTTTTTGTCTATTCTCATGAGCTAATTTCTAGTAGGCTAAAGTTCCCTATGTCAGAAGAGATAAAATAACTATCATCTTTGGAGTTTTGATCGGTGCTCTTAAGGAGCAAAATGGTCTGGCTTTTCTCCTACTCTGGAGATGACATTTTCGACTATAGTTTTTCTTTTCTGTTTGCATCGATGTTGTCTGGATCCTAAGAGCCCTGGAATTTCTGATTTGCTCCTACAAGTCATTGGCTTGGGTGATTAAGCCAACATCTGGAGTTTCCTTAATTTTAAGTCTATCTGGGCTAAATCATGACTAGATCTGCAGGGATCCTCAGAAGTTAATAAATAATTCAACATACCCCTAAACAACCTCTTGTGATTTTGGTGAGGTCGTTGAATAAAACATATTCACTAATGTCCTCCTGCCTTTCATGACACCATTCAATGTCTATTTTATTATAGACATGTTTACTAGAATGTTCCAAATTGTTTATAATATGCTGTGAGGCAGTATTAAGATAAATATTGTGGGCAGTGTTAGTATCCAAACTATAACAGCTCAATTTTGCTCATGTAGAAGCTATCATTTCAGTTGGATACCATAGATGATAAATGGTATATTAAGTTTAAAGTCTGTCAGTCCAATATGAACTTTACCAGATTTGACTAATTATGAATTTAACATAATTTATCAACCCCTTTTTTTTTCAAATATGAACTATGGAATGGGTAGATTCCCTAGCACTGACCAATTTTAATTATTATTTGGGGTTAAGTTGAATTGTTTTGTTCTGGGCAAATGATGGTCAGAGACTGAGATTGCTTTTGCTAGTAATTTATTTAAGAAAAGTTAACTGGGGGAATTTTAATATTTCATAGTTCAGTAGCATGCAGGATAATGCCTCTTAATAAGCCAGTAAAGAAATAACATACTCCAAAACAATGACAGAGTAATTGCACTTTTGTTCCAGGTGAAAGGGAGATGAAAAATATGAAGTCCAAATTACAAGTTGGTTCTTGGTAGAGTCTATCCTACTAACTAAAAGCTGGGTATTAACTGTTGGCTTGGGTTCCTCACTGCTGGGGCACATAGCTAGTAAGTCACAGCCACCAATGTTGGCAGGGAACAGGGGTTGCTCTGAAGATTATTACTCCAAGGACTGTTAGGTGGCTTGCAGAGCTGCCTGTGAGGAGTACCAAGTCAGGACCAGATGTCCCTTGTTTTCCTGAGCAACTACATGTTGCTCAAGAGTAGCCTGGCCATGGCAGGAACACGTGTCTCAAGATATTTGGAGAGCTCCTGAGGTGAGCAAAAAGGAGCCTTGCCCAGACCGAACACTCTTAAGTTGCTCACTTAAACCTCTTTTTGTTTTCTTCAAATTTTTAATGTTTATTTATTTTTGAGAAGTGGGAGAGTTGATGAGAAAATCCTAATAGCCAATTTCAAAACAATTTCAGAAAAAGCAGGTTATTCAAAACAAGTTCAAACTAAAAACAAATTTGTCTAAAACAAACTTTTGAAACGTGAACTTGAAATCATAACAAATCAGTACACAGCAAGTGGAGAACAAGTTAATTGCGTGAATTAAAAAAGCATTTTGGAAGCAAACAAGACTATTGGGGAGTAGGGGAAAGGGAATCATATCGATAGGGTCTTTTTCGTAATCAAACATCCTGACAGTAGAGTCAAAGCTATTCTAACCCCCTTAGCATTTTCTTGAGTCTAAAATGTGGGCACAACTTGCCAAGACAATTTCTCCTAAGGCCTTCCTGGAAATGGCTATTTAGCTTCTGAATTGATGGTGTTGACAAGTCAGGGGAAAGGGTGGGGAATAAGCCTTATGCTAATGTTTGTAAATACTGTCGAAGCAGGCTAGGAAAAGCTAGTTGCTGACTCATGGACAAAGCTGTTAGCTCTCCACTTTGTTTTTCAGGAACCCCCTATAGTAAATAGTACACCAAACTACAAAACTCATTTTTTATCATCTCCCATCTTTAAAAGAATTTAGTTGAGGTGTAATTGACAACATTGTATTACTTTAAGGTATACAACATAATGGTTAGATATTTGTATATTGTGAAACGATCACCACAATGAGTCTAATTAATGTCTATCGCTATACATCATTACAAACTGTTTTTCTTGCAATGAGTTTAAAAAAATCCACTTCCTTTGTAACTTTCAACTATGCAGTATAGTATTTAGTATAGTCACCATGTTGTATATTACATCCCAGGACTTACTTATTTTGTAATTGGAACTTTGTACCTTTTGATTTCCTTCACTCATTTGACCCTTCTCCCCAACCCCTGCCTCTGACAACCACCAATCTGTACTTAACTTGGCTTTTCACATGCAGTAGTAGCTGCTCAGTGAACATACTTGAATGAATGAATCAACTTAAGGCTCAGTTTAAGACACCGTTTCTTCCTGGAAAATCTCTTTGGACTTTGCTCCCTCTTCAAATAGATTGAATGCCTCTCCTAGGTGCTCTCACAGTACCTACATCCCACCTGCCCGATTATATGGCACATATCATGATTTTCTAGAACTGTGATTTATGATGACAAGCACCATGTATATTTTGTCTACAGCTGTCTCACTTTAATAAACATTTGTTTAAATAATGAAGCAAACATATTTGGAATTTAATATGATTAAAATAATGTGTATTTCTGGAATCTTTGTGAAAGGATAGCTTCAAAATTCTATGGATGCTGGCTTTATGTTTTCAGTGTGCCAGCCCTTAAATCCTGCAAAGTGATTTCTTACATAGCCTCTTGACTTCCCCCTTCCATTTTGACCTGACCCTATGTTTACTTTTGAAGTCTGTTGAGAAGTTGAGCATCAGTCTTGAATGTCCTGTAAAATGATGTAATAAAACAGCTAGCCTATAGGTAGAGGGATGTTCACTCACTTTATGCAATCTCTATGTAAAGGACTTACTATAAAAAAAGTATTATTTTATGGTAAATATACAAAATAATCTTTGTGAAAAGCAGATATTGTTCCAAATCTTAACTGTTATGAAAATCTGGATTTTTGTAATAACAAAAATTCACAATATCTCACCTTAATTCACTCTGCCCAATCCAATGACAATACATCTAACATTTTCTATTGTCTTTTTCTTTTGTGTAAGTCTCCTGATTTACATGTATATCTAGACTGTTACTTTCTCAAAGTGCTAATTGACTCTTATTTCCTCAGTTCAAAGAAGCTTATTAAGTTCTTACTGTATATTTGTAATTTGAACTGATCCATCTATTCCTCAAACATTTGTTAACTGCCTGATAGGTATTCAGCACTCCATGAGGCACTGGAAATTCAAAACACAATGCTTCTTTCTGAGGTATCTTAGTGTTGCAATGGAAGCAGATATGTGGATGCAGAATTATCAAATTCAATGAGATTTGTGATTTGATAGGCATGGATTTAGGATGAGGCACCAAAGAGGGAATGCTCAACCTTCTGGTGGTGATGGTGGACAGAGCAAAAGTAGTCAGGGAGAATGTCTAAGAAGAGAAAGAGAAAGAGTGGGTTTCTTTTCATAGAGTAGGAAAGTAGATAGATGTTGGTCAAAGAGAACACAGTTGAAGACATGAAGCCATGCAGTAAGATGGTTTTTCCGTAGATGTTACAGGCTCCTGGGTGAGCCTGTAGAAAAGGCAGGAAATTGCATTGGACAGGTGGCCAGAAGCCAGATCCTAGAGCTCCAAAGCAACTTTGCTACAGTTTTTAACCTTAAAGAAATTGTAAAGTTTTAAGTATGAAGGTAACATGAAGGAATAAGCTCTGGTATTAGTATGGAGGATAAATGGGAGAAGAGAAAGAATGAAACCAGCCAGGAATGTCTCTTAAGAAGTGGTTCTGAAGTTTGACTCTGCAGTCATGAGGTCCTGGTGTAGCACATTTTGGGGTTCAGTAGAATTTGGAGAACTTAATCACCAATATGTTATAAGGGGGAGAGAGAGAGGGGAATCCAGGATGGCATTCTTACTTCGGTGAGTGATGTTAAATGGTGGTATCAGTTCTCAGGGTAGGGATGATAAAAATAAAACAGATTTAAGGTTACTTTCTCCTTCTACTGAATTGAAGCGTCTCAAGGATAATAGGTACTGGACAGTTGGATCTGAATTCTGAATAACAGGAAATCGATCTGTGGTGGAGAAGTGTGCAGTTAGGAAGGTCATCAGGGAGGAGCTAATAGTTGAGCCTCTGCACTTGGGTGAGATTACTTGGGGACATTATTAAAGTGAAAAGTTAGTAGAGGATAGAAACTTAGTTACCAACACCTTGATAGGGAAATAGAAAGAAACAGAAGCCAATAGTGAAGATGTATAAAAGATTAAACAAATGTGAGGGAAGAACCCCGATGTCAAGGCACAATGCACTCAAAGAGAAAATAGAGCTTCACAGAGGACATCGTCATTTATGTGAGGATGTTAACTAGAATGAGAACCAGATTGAGTCCATATTAGTGAGCAACGAAGTATAAATGAGGAAAATGAATTCATGTCCTTGACAAGAATATCTTCAGTGGTGTGTTGGGTTTGTACTAGGAAATGAGAAGGTGCAGGTTATAAGTAAACTGGTTTTCCAAGTGGCCCTGCTGCAGTGAGTGGAAGTGATACAGATAGATATAGAAGGTCTGTCTCAGAGCAGACAAAATGTAGTTGTGTGTGTGTGTATTTATAATTTAGGAGAAGCTTTAGCTGGCTTATGTGGAGAAATTCACATACAATGCTGAAGAGGGGGTGGGATAGGAAAAAGAGAAAATCATATTGATAGAATGAGTCTCATGGTAAGATATAGGAGGAGGGATTAGCTTTGGAAAGAGGAAGGGACATTTCTTCATATAAAACCAATGAGAGGCTATTAGTTTATCAGATAAACTGATAGGTGTTTAACATCATTTGATTTCTGGTAACTTTAAAAACCCCCTATTTCCCTGTTATCTTTTGGGGGAATGTTGAAATGAAGTTAGATACAAGCTCACCTTTTTACTTTTCATTTCCAATGATTAATTTTGTGCTCTTCCTTTGACAAGTTGCACTTGTGTTCTCTTTATTATACAATCTGAAGAGGTGGGTTGTGTCTTTGTTGATGTCAGTCAGCAAAGATTAAAGTGTATTGCAAATCTCTTTGAACTCTGCTGGGGCAATGCCCTCAAACATTAGGCTTGTGACTTGAATTTACTTTTCAAATTTCCAGTAGAATGACTCACCACCTGCAAAGGCATACCCTTCCCTCTTCCAGTTTCCCAAGGACAGAGTTTGGAGATGTGTCCAGGGGATGTTTAATAACCCCTATTTTTTTTCTTAGCCTTTAATTATCCATCTGGTTTTTCAGACAATTTATTATACTCTGAAAATTCTGAACAGATGGGCTATAGCAATTGAAATGGGGGGTAAGCAATGGGGAGATCAGGAAAAGCAAAGGCTGAAACCCAAAGATCCCATAACCCATATGATCTCACCTAATGCCTGAACCATCTCAGAAATAGGCTTCATTATTATGCCTGAAGTCAAACACCAACTGCTGGGATCGAATTGATAAAGGTACCAGTTGAGGGATGGTGGGAGAAGCGTGTGTTGATTCACATGGAGGGACTGACACTTACTAGGAAGGTATACTGACGCTAGATGCAGCAAAATAATGTACAGTATGGGAGTGTGGGAGACAGAGTCAGATTTAGAAATTTGGCATACAAGATACGATGTTTTGGACTCAGCAGCCAAAGAAGGAAAATGTCAGTTTCTACTTCCTCATCCAGACCATGGGACCTAGCTGTCCAGCTGTCTAGGTCCCATGGTCTGGATTTCTGACTGCTCTTGTCTTGGAAACACACTGAGTCATTTTGTTTCAGAGCTGAAAATTGCCAGCTACAGCCAGACTACAAAAGTAATTTTGCCATACGGTCTTTGTTGGTAAGGTGTAGGCCCAGGAATCTAAGGACTACAGTGGCCAGCCAGACAATGCAAAGGAATGAAGAGGGATAAATATAAAAGTAGAGGGTGTGTGCCCCAGTCTGAACTGCTTCTCAGTTATTGCTCACTCTTAACATGCAGGAATGTGGATCCAACTGGTCAGATCTTTGATTTACTAACTGAAGTCACAAATAATGAATTCTAAAGTGAATTCACTTCTAATTATTCTGTCAAATGTTACAGCCTATGTTGTGGATGAAATAGACGGTTCTGTATTTAACTGATTGTGGGATTATTGGTATTTGACCTTCAAGTTAGCGAACTTGCATCATCTGAGACAGTAAGGAGCTGTTTCCATGGAAAGAGAAAGGGAACACAAGAGGGTGGGGATTGGTCACAAAGCTCCTTAAGACTCAGAGGACAGGAAAGTGGCAGCCTCTGTGAGTGATTCACCCAAGTCCTACGCATCTCTAAGAGCACCTTCAGAGATTTAGGTACAAAACCCTGTTGGCCTGGAAAACACAGCAAACTCCCCAAAGTAGAGATTGGCTTAGCTAGAAAAGAGCTACTACAGGGAGTCACGCAGCTAGGTTCTTCTTTGGACCTGAACAAGACACCATAAAGTACAATTCCCTGGACTGAAAACCAGGGCTTTCCCATGTTACTCCTGAAGTACGGAGGCTTGCTGATTCAGAATCTACCTAGGGGAAGGAGAGATAGCCATGAAAAGGACTGAGCCAAATTTCTTAATAGCTTTGGGCAGTGGTGAGGCTTGAGGAGGATGTTCTGTGATTAAGGGAAATAAAGAAATGTGGCACTGCTTATGCTCCGAACTTCTGGGACAGCCAAGAGTTTGTGGCAACTCCTGGGTGGGAGCATCCCCAAGGCTCATTGTGAGCTCTGTGGAGAAAGGGATTGGAGCAGAAGCTACAGCAGAGATTTCTTGTTGGAATCTCTGAGACGGAAAACCACACTGTGTTGTCTAGGGTGATAACAAGTGGGTGGAAAGGCTTTATTCTCGATTTCATTTTGAGATGCCCTGAGACACTGATGCCTTGACCACATAAATGCAGGGAACGATAAGCTTGCACTTGATACTCTGGATTCTTTGGCATCTTGAGAGGTTGCAGTTTTTAAAACGTTAGGAGGGAGAACATTTTAAATAGACAGCAGCAGCACTGGGTGCAGGGAGGCTTCAGAGAGCACAGATGACAGAGCGGGAGACCATTTATTGCACCATGGCCAGCACACATGGTCTCAATTATACAATAAAATCTTGGTTTGCAAGCATAATTCGTTCTGGAAGTATGCTTGTAACCCAAAGCACTTGAGTAGCAAAGCAAATTTCCCCATAAGAAATAATGGAAACTCAGATGATTTGTTCCACAGTCCAAAAATAGTCATATAAAAACGATTACAGTAATGTAATATAATACAAAATAATAAAGAAAATACAAAATATAAAGAAAAATGAACAAATTAACCTGCACTTACCTTTGAAAATTTTTGCATCTGGTGTGAGAGAGACAGAAGAGAGGAAGGTTATTGTATAGAATGTCTTCTACTATCACTAATGGAATCACTTTTTTAAGAGTTTTTTTCAATGTTTTTTTAAAATTTATTTCTCAGAGAGAGAGACAGCACGAGCAGGGGAGGGTCAGAGAGAGGGAGACACAGAATCTGAAGAAGGCTCCAGGCTCTGAGCGAGCTGTCAGCACAGAGCCCAACACAGGGCTCGAACCTACGAACCGTGAGATCATGACCTGAGCCGAAGTCGAATGCCCAACTGACTGAGTCACACGGGCGCCCCTGGAGTCACTTCTCTCTATTGGCTCAATGGAGTCTTTTTCTGCACGGGGGCCATTGTATATGCTCGTATGGATGTTGACTACAGGACAGTATTAAACTCTTGTCATACCCTGTATTTAATGTAACTGGCAATGAGGCAGCAGAGGAAAGGGTCTACATCTGTAGGCAGCAGGACCCAGAATGAAGCAACACTTTCCTAAGGTTACTCTTGTATGGAAAAGCGAAGGACTGTCTGCAGGTGCTTTGAAGGTGCAAAACATACACTAGTGCCAGTTGCGGTCACCTCCAGTGTTCTGAAAAATCACTGATTTCTGACAAACACTGTGGTCCGAGACTGAACATCTGAGCATGAGAGATGATCACTTTCAATCCCATAGCAGGGGGGTGTGGTGGGGAAGGAACACTTGGCTCGGTTGTGATCATGTGTTATTTGGCATCACATACTACTCATATTGTAACACATCACTTGGTTATCAAGTTAAAATTTATGAGAAATGTTTACTTGTCTTGTGGGACACTTGCAGAGGGAGTTACTCACAATCCAAGGTTTTACTGTACTTGAGACACCACCAAGGACTTCAAAAAACTGGGTGAGACTTTGATGAAGGCTTACAAGAAAATGGAGACAAAATTAATACAATTTTAGTAATTAGCTGTTGCAGACCAATTGTACTTACACACAAGTGACATCAGAGAACACTTTAGTTATATTTTCGTTTTATAGCTGACCATGCACAGTCCTTACAGTTAAGGTGCTTGTCCAAAGTGTCCTCAATGTTGTGTGGTGACTTGGATTTAATTTTGGGGCTCTTGACTTATAGTTTATCATCTACTTTATTATACCTTTGCTTCCTTGCAACCCACATTTATCAATTTATTATTTTTTATCTCAAAATGTTGCTTAGGAAATGTCTTATAAATAGAGCGATGATCACAAATACTTGGGGGAACAAAACTAAGAACCCATTGGCTCTACCTATTATAATATAATTTAGTACTGTTCAAATACTGTAAACAAAATGGTTTGTTTACAATTTAACAAAGAGTAAGTAAACGGGAGTGTCAGAAGCCATAGGCCTAGGGTTCCAAAAAAATAATTGTAATAATCACAAAACACCACAGGAGCATAAATAAAATAGAAAGCAGGAAATAGAGATTCTTAAACACATCAAAAGGTGAGGAGTTGTGATATATATGCAAATCCAGATTCATCCTCACAAAGAAAGGGAACCATTGGAGCTCCTCTATCCCAGGGTACCTGGCTCTGGCTTGGGTGTTGACACTCCTCTCAGGTAGCAAATTCCTTTTCCTCAAATAAAGAATGTCTCCTAGACTTACTCTTACTCAGCCTTGACCTGTTCTCTATCTCGGTAGTCTCCTGCTTCAGTAGCCCTGCCTTCTGGCAACTCACAATGCACATGTTTGTTGTTGATGATCACATTATTGCTTCTCTTCATACTTCCTAGATTCAGCTAAGGTGATTCAGTGAGGAGTGTCCTCCACTATCACTGGTTTTGCTCATCTGTAATTCACATCGCTGGGGCGTGAAAACTTGTTGCCCATAACTGGCTTAATACTTGGTACCATAGTGACACTTGGAACAGGGCTGAAAAACCAGGAGGTGCTTGCCATTCATTGTTACACTCCTTGGATTTTTTTTTACATTAAACGGTGTCCTGAAAGAGGGAGGTATTTGGAGAAAATCAAATAACAACCTGTCCTTCGGAAAGTTATGTAAGAAGTAGCTTTCCATGTTTCAGGTATGAGTGTCACCAAGGTACATTCCACCTTTTTTTTTTTTTTTGTATTTTAATTTTATTATAGAAAGAGAAAGAGTGTGAGCAGGGGAGAAGGACAGAGGGGAGAGAGAGAAAATCTCAAGCAGGGTCCATGTTCAACTTAGAGCTTGAGCCCACAGCCCTGGGATCATGACCTACACTTAAACCAAGAGTTGGACGCTCAACTGACTGAGTCATCCCCTGCATTCCACGTTTTTAAGCTTACAAACCATATTGAATTTCCTATTACATATTGTAAGATTGGAAGCACTATTTGTATGCAGCCTCAGCCTACTGTCTTGTAACTACTGGGTCCTTCTATTATTCTGTTTGGCCAATTGCAAAACATTGTGTCTTCCATTAAGGCATTCTATAACAGTACAGATGCCTAAATAATTAAGTTGACTTAATCTGGACTGAATATAGATAATCAATATAGGATGTTTTGCAAAAATGTAAACAATAGAAAGAATGAAAAGGGAATCTCAGTCAGAAGACATCGCTTCTCCAGATGTCATTCTCTTCATCCACTAAAGTATAATGAAGGGTGCATAGTATACACTCAACAAACATCTTTTGAATAAATAGATGAATGTATGGAGGGATCCATGACTAATTTATTCAGTGATGATTGCTTGGCTTGATTCTAGGGCTAGGATAAGGATAAACTGAAATAAAAATTAAGTGTATATTTAAAAATATGTATTTATTGTCAGACATACTTGAATTAAGATCCTCACTCTGGCATTTACAAGCTATGCCATGACGAGTAAGTCACTTAACCTTTGCACAAGACCTAGCCCATGATGAGTGAGTGCTCAGTAGGTGAGTGCTATCATTTGTGAAAGGGCTGATGTGTAGTGCAATGTGCCTTTTTTTCTTATATTTGTCATTTGGCACTTTTACAATCTGATAAATGTTTCTCTACAGGTCTAGCAATCCACATTACACACATTTTTTAAGTGACAGAGAAATAACTTGTTTTATGCTATAAATAATGCTCCCTCAAGCACAAAAGTTGGATGTTCTAAAATCTAAGATGATAAGTAGGAGATGTAAGCCAATGAGCCAATGATGGTCTGGTGTCATATGCTGGCTATTATTTTAGCGAATAATTCTTCATGAAACTCATTGTAAGCAGGGGGCTGCCAGTCACCTCTCAGCTCAGGTATTTACAGAACTGAGATTGGTGATTTAGCACCAAATATTCAGGATAGGGCTGGCTCTATGGCTTTATGCAGTCCCCTCATAAACCTGCAATATCTCTTATAGGCATTGTTGAGCAGAATGTCATTCACATGAACTCATTTGTCATTTTAAGCAATTTTTAAGGAAAGAATAATTTATTTCTAAGCACAGAGGGCACCTGAACCAAAACGGAGCTTCTGGTGTGGGATATAAACATTACCCTTTTCTGTCCTTCTCCGATGTCCCATGAATTCTTCAATTCTTAGTGAAGCCCTTTTAATCTTAAAAGACGTCTTTTCTCCTTTATTATTATAGGAGATAATTCTCCAATTATCTGGAGGTGTCAGCATATAGGCTGTATTGTACATAATATTCCCCATGTATCTGAAATGAAGCCCTCTGGGGGCCAATTTGTGGAAGGAGAAAGCCAGCTGCCTCAGGCAAAGGTGGATTTCCCATATTCCACATGGTCTACAGCTCTCCCGTGTTCTGAGCATGTTCTCTGATAGGGACACTTGTGGTATGTTCCGTTGCTTTTCCCCTATAATAAAGCGATCAAACAGGAATCTCAAACAATCCAATCGCTATAACTTTAAATTACTATCTTTGCTTTCTGTTTTGTTTTGGTTTTGGTTTTTCCTGACTGCTCCGTCAAGGTTGAAACTGTAAATCATCACCTTCTGCTCCTGCAGGCTTTTTACTGCTCAGGCCCTGCCTTTTCTTCTTTACCATTTCCTGTGTCTCCTGTCTTTGCCCCCCTCCCCGCCCTGCCTGTCCTCCTTCTCCAAAAAACTGCTGGGGGGTGTCTGCCCTGGGCGTGGGCCCTGCGTGGTGCTGGTGGTGTACTGATGTGTGGGTGCCACCCTGCCTCCTGCCGCACACAGTCTGGAAGGGAGCGGACTCGCAATGCAGATACACCATCCCAGGTGCCAATTGGTTCTAGAGGTGGTCTAGTGGGCGAACAGACTCCTAATAGAGAATTAGAACACCATACATTAATTGTGGAAGTGTATACCAAGTGCTAAGGCAGCCTGTGGAAGACAGTCTGTCTCTGAATAATACATCATATAGGAACAGAAAAGTTTAAATAAAGAGCTAAGAAATTTTTCTCAGATTAAAATACAGCCTGTAGCAAATAGATGTTAGGACAGCTCTCTTGACTGCTTTGTGTGTTTTGCTCTGCTCATTGCCTGAGTTGGCTCATTGCCTGAGTTTTGTGTGGTTGGGCAATTGTTACGTGATGTGACACTATTTGTCTGCAATAGAGCTGCAGTTCAGTCCTTATTTTTCTTGCCTATTGCCCACCGGAAATCATGAGCCTCATTAGTGAGTACACTGGCTTCAGGAGATGATGTGTTTTAAAGTTAGGAAGCCATACATTTGGTGTCTTTTGTCACTACTGGCACAGAAAATGTGGAGTAATTGAGAATTAGGATAAATCCTCCCAAGTCCTAGAAATTATAAAAGTCTAATATACATTTCATTTCCTCATGTGTATTTTACATTTCTGATGTGGTCAGAAAAGTTATTTTAATTTCACATTTCTGTCTCTAAATAGTTTTACATTTTGAAAGTAGATATAATTTCCTTTTAAAGGAAAACCAATGTGGAATACCATCCTGATAAGAAACCATTTAATTGTACCAACCAGTTTCAATGCCTGAGGTTTCCTCTTCTTTCAAATCATGCTGAAAGCATTTTAAATAGATGTCTTAGAAATCCTGGGCCCCCACAAAATGAATCTGTTTCTTGTTTGAATCGATTCTGATTCCTAATGTCCAAGTATCCCTATGTAGGAGATAGATAGATGGGAAAACATCTAGTTTTATTATGTTCTTCCTTCTATTTGGGGGGAGGGTGATATATTACTCATATTCAGGCTTAGCTAATAACTTTCCAGACATTCTTTCATTCTAATACTTAAGGTGATATTTTCCTTCACTACTTTTACTGTGTTCTCCAAGTTTTAATGTTCATTGTTAATCATTTTCATTGAATTCGGGTTTTTTTAAATTTTTAATTTTTAAAAAACGTTTAGTCGGGGGCACCTGGGTGGCTCAGTCAGTTAAGTGTCTGACTTCAGCTCAGGTCATGGTCTCATGGTTCATGGGTTATAGCCCCTCATCGGGCTCTGTGCTGACTGCTCAGAACCCAGAGCCTGTTTGGAATTCTGTGTCTCCTTCTCTCTCTGCTCCTACCCTGCTCATGCTCTGTCTCTCTCTGTCTCAAAAATAAAAATAAAACATTAAACATTTTTTAAAAAAACGTTTATTCAGTTTTTGACAGAGAGAGACAGAGACAGACACAGAGACAGAGAATGATTGAGGGAGGGGTGCAGAGAGAGAGAGGGAGGCATAGAATCAGGCTCCAGGCTGCATGCTGTCAACACAGTGCCCAATGTGGGGCTTGAACTCATGAACAGTGAGACCATGGCCTGAGCTGAAGTTGGATACTTAACCAACTGAGCCACCCAGGTGCCCCAATTGTCAGTGAATTCTAAACATTAATTTCTATTCTGATATCTTAAACACAAAAGTGTTTCAAAGAAGTGCTCATTTTGACTTTGATTACCAATTTTAGTGCATTTTGTTTGGACAACATGATTTCATTGCATGTATTCTTTAGTATTTCTTGAGAATTTGTTTTGTGATCAAGCACATTTTTTAATGTGCCATGTGTTTGTGAAATAACTGTATTTTCTTTTGGGGTACAAGGTTTCAGATGGATCCAGTATATTCAAATATTCCATAAACTTGATATTATCAAGATCTTTAAATTGATTGAGCATGGTCTTCATTAGGTTATATTAGAGAGTGAATCATTTCCCCATGAGAAGCAGGTGCTGATCAGTGTGAAAGAGAAACTCTGAAGATCATGAAAGATGAGTAAGATAAGTTACTATACATACATTCCCTCTTTGGCCACCCTTCAATTCCTCTCCTCCCCTTGAACCCTGCCAGGGGAGGAAGAAGAATGTTCCTGGTGGGTCAAGGCGGGTGTTGTGGACCTGAAAGATTAGCTCTAACTTCCTCTGTGCATAGGGTAAACTCCTCTCAAGGAGGCAGGAGTTTCTGGAGAGCTTCAAATTCTGACCAAGTAGTGATAAAATTTGATATCTGGTGAGAAGGTAATGCAGTCTTTTGATAGGAAATAATTCAACTTTGCTAACGAAGGGCTGGGATTACCAAAAGTGTCAGGAGGAAGAGAACAGGGAATGTTGTAGGAGATCATGCAATTTCTCCATTTTCCTTTGTTCCTTGTGGTTAAGTATCAAAATGTGTGTAATAAGGCAGACCTAAGATAATGTGTAAAATGTCCTTGACAGGTTCCTGCTTTAGACTGTATGCTTCTGTTACCTGCCCCCAAATTGCTGTAATGAAACCTAATTCCCAATATGATAGTATTTGGAGATGAGGCCTTTGGAGGTAATTAGGTCATGAGGGTGGAGCCCTCCTGAGTGGGATTAGTGCCCTTATAGAGGAGACCCCAGGGAGCTTCCTTGACCCCTCCTGCTGTGTAATGACACAGCAAGTAAGTGACCAGGAACTAGGAAGCAGGCTCTGGCTGGATGGCAAATTTGCTGGTGCCTTGATCTTGGCCTTTCAACCTCCAAAGCTGAAAGAAATAAGTTTCTGCTGTTTATAAACCCCCCAGTCTATGGTAATCTGTTATAGCAGGGTGAATTGACTAAGACAGTTCATCAGTAACACTAAATTTTTCTAATGCACTGGATTATACATAACAACATTAATACAAATCATATCCCTCAGCTACGATAGCTGCTGGTAAAATTAATCTCCATCAAATATTCGTCCAAATTCACCAGTGAAATGTGAATATGAAGTTCAGCCCTAATGGAGGGAAGGGGGATGTTTCCCTCTTTTTACTTCTGAGGGATTGTATTAATTTCTGAGGGCTGCCATATCAAATTGCCAGAAACTGCATGGTTTAAAAGAGAAACATATTCTGTGTTCAGTTCCGGAGGCTAGAGGTCTCAACCTTCCTCTCTTGCTTTGTGGGGAAAGAATCCTTCCTTGTCTCTGCCAGATTCCATTATCCTCATAGTAGTCCCTGACCTGTGGTGACATGCCTTCATTCTCTACTTGTGTCTTCATGTTGCCATCTTGTCTGTGTCTGTGACTTTATTGAACTTCTCCTCTGCATGTGTCTTGGCGCACATTTCCCTCTTGTTATGGGACCAGTCATAATGGATGAAGGTCCATCCTAATGACCTTATTTTGGTTACACATGCAAAACCCCATTACCCAATAAGGTCACAGTCACAGGTACTGGGGGTTACAACTTCAACCTATTTCTTGTGGGGACACGGTTCAGCCCATAACAGAACTTTGTGAGGGTTTTGTTTGTTTGTTTGTTTGTAAGGGATGAGAGTTTAGGAAAATTAATGAGGAAATGAGAGATGAAGGAAGTTCGGGGTAAAACTATCTTGATGATCAACAAAAATAAAAAATGCCTTATCCTACAACTCGGCTTGACTCCTATTCTCCTTCCCAGCCTGCACAAAGTCCAGAGAGAAGATTTACAGAGGACTTCTGGAGGCAGAGAATTTGTGATGAATATACCTCCAAGATAGTTGAAGAAAGAGTTAAGAGAAGGGGACTTGGGTTTAATAGGTCTGGGGACTAACACGGCCATTTACCATGTGACTTTTGGCTAACTTAACCGAATTCTCCAAGTAGTGTTTTCCTTATCTAGTGAGGAAATAGTTAACAATATGTATCTGTGGCAGGTTTTTATAAGGATTACTTGAAATAAAGCATGTAAAATGCTTGTAACAGTGCGACAATTCAATCACTAAAAATGTGTGTAATTATTTCTCTGAATCTTCCACCAGGATATGGATCACTCCTTCTTAATCTGCCCCCTGTGCATGTGTGTGTGGTCATTCATTAAAAAAACAATTTAACTGGAGTTATAAGCAATAATTTTTAGAGTATTTTAAAATATAAAAATGGTTGTTAAGATCCATGTTATAATTTTTGCAAGTGTTTGAAAAGGCTATTTTAGTTAGATGTGAATTCAGAAAGTAAATAAGGTAAACAGTATTTAAAGCTGTTTCGTCTTTCTTTTTCTTTAGTAATGCTTAAATCAACAGTAGCAAACTAAAGTAATTTCACGTATTTCTCTAGAGGTATCATGTCAGTTTCTGGTTCCTGTAATCTTGAGAAATAGTGTTGGGAGTTTTTTAATTTTCACTTTCTTGGGCTGTATTATATGAATGACAAATACTATTTCATTGTGATCTTTATTCTGTCAAAAGAGACAGACAAGCTTTGCAAAATTCTTTTGAAATAAATTATTTCCAGAAGAAAAACAGAAGTGAATTTTTAAGATTACAAATTATTACCTCTTATTGAAAAGGCTAATCTAATCTAAAACATAAAATATATCCATTCATAATGTTGCAAAACATTCTTATTAGGGAAGATACATTCTGACTCTATTTCGTCCTGTGGAAAAATTAAATTTGTTGGAAGAAGAATATGGTATTGTAGATAAATAATTAATAAAGAGAAAAGCTTTGTGCATCTATTACTGGCTACAGAGAGGAATTTTAGGACACAGAAGAATCTAGCAGCTCCTATTATCTAATTCTGTTTGACTGAGCACATTAAGATGTCATTGGTATTCTCTGCACTCTCTGAAGCCAAAATTGCTTTGAGCTGAAAGATACAGTCTTTAGTGATGTGTTCTATCAATTTTTTCTTGTCTTTGCATCTTTTCACTTGGAATGCAGAGATGTTCATGATACAAAGGAAAAAAAGGGGAAAAGTCATCTGTTTTTAGTAAAAATCCTTTACATACTTAGTAGTTTCAGTCTTCATGTCACCTATGTTACTTTCTTGATTAAAAAATGCCTACTTATTTATTCTCATTTGAAAATAGAATTTTTTTTATGATTTGATTTCTTGACATAAGAATTCTGGAAAGATTTTTCTTTCCTTCTGAAAATCACTTGGCCAAAAGAAGATTTTAGGTGACACCAAATTACCTTTGAGATAGGATATTATTAGGAATACGTGCAGCTCAAAACTTTGTCTTATGCTTAGGATCATGTGGCCCTCTGGGTTTCAGGGTGAGTGGATTCCTCCTGTTCTTTCCCCCCAGATTTCATTTTCATGATCAGGAGTTTATGTACTCCATGGAGGCAGGGATCATGCCTATCTTGTTTATTAGTGCAGTGCTATATATCTCTTCTTTATTTAGGGCAAGAATGCATGAGCAAAGCTAGATTATCTTTAAAAAGCATTTTTGTAAGTGACCGTATTTGGTGCCATGCAAGAATAACAGAATATTGGATTTTTAAATTATCTACAGTGTACCTGACTTTAATTTTTTTAATGTTTATTTATTTTTGAGAGAGAGAGAGAAAGAGCATGGGCAGGGGAGGGCAGAGAGAGAGGGAGATGCAGAATCCGAAACAGGTTCGAGACTCTGCACAAAGGAGGCTCTCAGGACAGAGCCCTTGTTGGACTTGAATTCACAATCTGTGAGATCATGACCTGACCCAAAGGCAGACGCCCAGTGGACAGAGCCACCCAGGTGCCCCATGACTTTTTAGTTCATGTAGATAATACTCAATTACTTGACACCAACTGAGCAACAGTTGAGGACAAGGCCAGTAAGTAAAGGGCTTCCCCCACTTTCTGTGTGTAAGAAATGGGGAAAAATTCAGACCACATTAGACTCCTGGAAGACTCAGGTTGTTACACAGCTACATAATAGCAGCTAAATTCCCTAATTCCCCCAACTGGTAAAATTGGATGGAGAACATACATTCCATCAGGATGACCAATGACCCGTGTTAATGAATTCTTGAAAAACTTTGTACTAGGCCCTGCAGATATAATGAAAAAATACATTTTGAAACATTGACTTGAGGCTTTCCTGTTTCATTAAGCCCTTCCTGACCTGAGAAATGACACCACAACACTGTGCCTCAATGTATTATTTATCTAGAAAAGTCGTGACTGTCCAGGTGCTTTGTTTGGAAAGATTTAGGTCATACTTCCTGCACTTTACCATTAGTATTCACGGAGGCAGGAGAAAACATTTTCTTGCCCAATGAAGCTTCTTTCAGAGTTGAAAGTTAAAGAACCCACAGAGAACTGGGCTGAAAGAGTGACAAATATAATCAATGTAATATCCACATAAATCATTAATTTCTCTTCCAGATGTCTTGTTCTTCTATTTTGGACAGTTGCAGAGATCAAGCATCATCTGTGTCACATGACTGCTCCAGATAACTACCAAAAGGTAAGGGTAAAAACCACTGCTATTTTCAATAAATAAGCTTATCTGTTCTTAGTCATTTAATAAAATCATAACTTTTAATACAAATTTCGGTTTAAAAAATAAGCCCAGGGGAGAATATTTTTATTTGTCTCCCTCTTGTCTTTCTGTGTAAGCTTCTAACCTGAAAGCTTGTTGTAGATGGAAAAGTTTTCATTGGGACAAAATAATACAAAAGTGGTCTTGCCCAGAGGTTGGATGGTTTTGTGTGTCTGCGTTCAAACCTGCCATTTTAATGGTGGTACCCATATCTAATAGAAACTAAACTCTAAAACCTGTTGTAAGGATCTTTATAATTACTTTTTTCTTAAGCAGTTGTAGAAGAAAGACATTTGGACAGTTTCTAGATCTCTAGTGTTTTCGGGAATGATCTTCTAGGTGGCAGTCTTGAATGCCCTTTTCTGTCACACACAAGGGAACCAAAGCAATGGAATTTTCCAGTTTCCATGCTAGCTTGTTTTATTGAATACTGGAAGGCTATTTTCCACCTTGGAAAATGAAGACACATTAAAAGGCTCGAGCTCCTGGAGATCAGCTCTGATATCTGTGAACTCTTGTGCAGAACCTTTGGGAAGGTCACTGGAGAGGTTAACACTGCAGTTGTTCCCATTAATGGGCAGGACCTTCCCCAGCTCTATTGAAAACCATTGACTTTATGACAAGGTCATTCTTCTGCCTCTAAGAATTGATTGTTAGGATTTCTAAAGTCATTTCCAACCTTCCATTGGAAGAGGCGGTGCAGCTAGGGGAAGTGAAATATCTTCTCCATGGTTAAAAAACACTAGAAAGTAGAACCATGACCGAAACCCAGACATGCTGACCAGTTAGGTGGGTTCTTCACATATTTGTCATAGATAGCAAGATCTGGACCCATCTTTGCTTCATTTTAATGAGATTGCTTTTCTGTGCTTCATTTATAATTATTCCATGAGCATTGTTCAGTCAAGTTTATGGTAACTCCATGTAAATATTGACTAGTCATTGGTTAGTTTAAAATGACCACGAGGCTGACAATGAGGACTAGAAAGTCAAAAACACAAAACAGTCAGAGGGCCTCTTGTCAAAATCAATTAAAGATGGTAAGGTGGTAAGGATTTTTAAGGGCCTATACTTAGGTGGCAAATGCTGTATATTGAATTTGTGCATTTTAATTTGATTAAACATTAAAAAATGGTACTCTGATGAGCTACTGATTTATACTCTAAACAAGGTAACGTTTATCATGTGCTCATTATGTGTTCAAATTGTACTAATTATTTTTACACACATCAGCTCACTTTGGTTCTAAGAATCTTACAGGTTTGGGTGCTATTAGTTATTATTACCTTCATTTTAAGTATAAGAAGATGAGGCACAAATAAGTTAAATAACTTGTCCAAGGTCACTCAACTAGTAAATGGTCACTCAACTAGTTGATTCTGGATTCCATGCACTTCCTTCTCAGTACCAGCCTCTCAGTCCACGCTAACTGTTAGTATTACTCAAATTTTTAATTATTGAGAATATGATGTCTGTTAAATTGCATTCATTTTAATTTTGCATTTTGCTAGCTAATAGTGAGTTTGAATTTTTTTCAAAAGTTTGTTTTTTTCTCTCTGGATACTCGTTTTTCTTTTTCTTTTTGTTGGATTACTTGCCTTCTTACTACTTGAAAGAGTTCCCTATAAATTCTAAATATTCATTCTTTTTTGGTCGTGGACATGGCAAATAGTTTCTACTAAAATGTGGCTTACCTAATGAGCTTTTAAAAGTGTATTTTGCTCTCTATTTTAAATTTTAATTCAGTTGAAGTCTATATTTTTCTTAATGGCTTGTGCTTTTGGGGTCTTATTTAAGTAATTCTTCCATATTGTAAGGTTCTGAATATATTTACTTGCATTTTTAAATGACAATTTTAACTTTCACATTTAAAGTATGTTTTATCTGGAGGTGCCTGGGTGGCTCAGTCTGTTTAGTGTCCGTCTTCAGCTTAGGTCATGATCTCACAGTTTGTGGGTTTGAGATGGGCTCTGTGCTGACAGCTCAGAGCCCGGAGCCTGCTTTGGGGTCTGTGTCTCCCTCTCTGCTCTTCCCCTACTCATGCTCTATCTCTCTCTGTCTCTCAGGAATGAATAAACATTAAAATTTTTTAAAAAATTATAATTAATTATGCTAGAATTCAGTTTTATTTAGCTTGTGAGGTAGGGATCTAGTTTTGTTGTTGTTGGGTTTTTTCTGCTTCATTAAATATATTTAATTACCAAATGAATGTGACTTTCAAACCACTTTAGGTATTACTATAGTGTGGCAAAAGACTGACATAAAGAAAAGAGTATCTCTCCAGCAGCCATCAAAACAGAATGCATACAGAACATGTTTCCTTATATATGTATCTTTGAATGGAACAAAAATATGATTATATATTATTGTCACTTGAATAAGAATTTGACATGTTATGAAATAATCTTTACATCCTATGATATGATGATCATGGTTTGTTTTTTTTTTTCTTAAAAATGTGGATTCATTTTTAGGTTAAGGAGGACTGTCCCTTTCTAAATCTCAAGGGATAATGTTTAATAACCTGACGAGGGGGGACATGATCCAAGGCCGAGTACTATGAATTACTAATATCTAGACCATGAAAATTCAAATCAGTCAGATTTTACAGTTCTAGTCAATTCTTCTCTTTCTGTTTGTCTGGTGCTTATCTAGTCTGTCTTAATTAGAAAATGCTCTTTCCTACACCTCCTAACACACCCTAGATACACACTTGTTGACAGATTAGTGTTTGTTTTCTTCCTTCCATCTTTTACCCCAAAGTGAAATGCTCTCCCTGCTCTGGTAGTTTTATTTTTTGAACACGTTCTCCATTAGAGAATGTCCCTGATTACTGACATCTCTTCACAGTTTTGATTCTTGTAAATAGAGAGGTTGTTATTATAAATATACACTGTGCCTCAGTAAGTCAAAATCTTTTTTTTTTTTTGAGGCAGGTAAGATCATATATGTATTTTTTTAAAGGGCAATTTCCTCCCCCCTCCTTTTGGAATTATTTTTTAAAAATTTACTTCCAAGTTAGTTAGCATATAGTGCTACAATGATTTCAAGAGTAGATTCCTTAAGTCCCCTCACCCATTCAGCCCATCCCCCCCCACAACCCCTCCAGGCAGCCTCTGTTCTCCATATTTATGAGTCTCTTACGTTTTCGTCCTCTTCTCTGTTTTTATAATATTTTTGCTTCACTTCCCTTATGTTCATCTGTTTTGTATCTTAAAGTCCTCATATGAGTGAAGTCCTATGACATTTGTCTTTCTCTGACTAATTTCACTTAGCATAATACACTCCAGTTCCATCCATGTAGTTGCAAATGGTAAGATTTCATTCTTTTTGATTGCCAAGGGATCTAGGTTTTAAAGATGAGTATGTATAGAAATTATTACAAGAATATTTATAAAATAGATGGTCATTTTCCATGCTGATTTGTAATGCTACATCAGTCATCTATATATACTTCAGCTCTCTTGTCTATCCCTGGAGCAATGACCTCTTCCTTGTCATAACTTTATATTTACATTAACTCTTGATTGGAGTCCTAACCATCTAGTTCTTTAAATTGTCTTGGTTATTTTGCTCACTTGCTCTTACATGTGATTCTCAGAAACTGTTGATACCTTCCAGTAAAACCACCTATTGATATTTTGATTGGAATTATATTGGGATTGCAGAATAATATGCAGAAGACTGGCATCTTTATATTAGAAATCTTAAATTTCATGTCTGGGGCACCTGAGTGGCTCAGTTGGTTAAGTGTCCGACTTCAGCTCAGGTCATGATCTCACAGCTCATGAGTTGAAGCCCCACGTCAACCTCTGGGCTGAGAGTTCAGAATGTGAAGCCTGCTTCAGATTCGGTGTCTCCCTCTTTCTCTCTCTCTGTCCCCCTCCTCCACTCACTCTGTCTCTCCGTCTCTCTCTCTCTCTCTCTGAAAAACAAATAAAAACACTAACAAAAAATTAGAAGTCTTAAAATTCATGTCTAGATTTTATCTCTGACTTTACCTAAGTCTTGAGAATAATCTTCTTGTAGAATGCCAGGAATGCCATTTTTTATTAATGATAACTTGATTTCTTGCTTTTTCACTTTAAAAAGCTTTACCTCTTTTATTACTGCACTGGGTGATACATTGTTAAATAGAAGTGGTAATAGCGGATAACCTTTTTTGTGTGTGACTTTACATAGACTGCGTGTAAATTTCACCATTGCATATAATTATGACTTTTTATTGCTTTGTGGGCTGTTTAGAGAATATATTTTTAAATGTTTTGGTTATATGTATATATGTATATAAAATGGTTTTTAAAATTTTTGAACAAATTTCACTGAAATTGAGGACCTTGACTAAAGGATACACTTTGAAATTTAATCAATAACTTATTTAATAGGAAAGGCTGGAGAAATTTACTTCCCTAGGTGAATGTGTTTATTTTCCAACAGGGTTGGAGGGGGAGGTTGGAATCAGGACCATGAAGACCTTCTTTTAGTGACCTTGGTCATTTCTTCTAAAGGAATTTATTTACATTTAAAAGAATAAGAATAAGGACCCGAATTCGTGTCTAACAGCAAAGCGTTTTCTCCCTTCCTTTCATAAGGGGAAAGGAGATGGTTTTCTCTCTCCCATGTAAACGCCCAGGTTCATAGTTTTGTGTTTCCTTGCCTGCAGTAGAACCCATTACGTGTAGGATTTATTATCAAGCTCTTACTGCATCACCTCAGGGATAAGAATTGAAGCTATAGGAACGGGTACAATTATTTGTTATAAAGTAAATAATAATATTTTCCAGAGACCTTGTATTTGTATTCAGTTTAATAATAATGAATACAGATGTTAAAACGTTTGCATTTCATTGGATTAACAAAATTTCCATTTACTCCCACTTTGCTGATAATTTTTGTTATGAGTAGTACTAAATTTTAGCATTTGCTTTCCTGAATTGATTGAAATGATCCTAAGTTTTCTAAAATTTTAATACCAGAATTTCAGTTCTGCCTTGTTTGTATGCCATCAACATCAGCCTATAATAATTTTTACTTTATATAAGTCAATGTTTGTTAACATTTTTAAAAATGCTTTTCTGTTGATTAGCTTATTCTCTTTTGTGCCTGAGGTCTTACCTTGAGATTCAGTTTCCTTTAAAAAAAATTATTGGTATGTTTACCCAGAAACCAGTGGCAGTGTCTTTCAGCACTCATTTTACTTTTTAATTAAAAAAATTTTAAATCTATGTTTATTATTTTTGAGAGAGAGAGCAAGAGAGAGAGAGAGAGAGAGAGCACACAGGGAAAGGGCAGAGAGAGGAAGACACAGAATCCGAAGCAGGCTCCAGGCTCTCAACTGTCAGCAAGAGCCTGAGGGAGGGCTCAAACCCACAAACCGTGAGATCATGACCTGAGCTGAAGTGTGAGGCTTAACCAACTGGGCCACCCAGACGCCCCTCAGTATTCATTAAAACAATTTTTAAGTTATTTATTTATTTTGAGAGTCACAGAGAATGCAAGTAGGAGAGGGGCAGAGAGAGAAGGAGAGAATTACAAGCAAATTTCCACACTCTCAGCACAGAGCCGGATGTGGGGCTCCAACTCACAAACTAGAAGATCATGACCTGAGCTGAAACCAAGAGTCTGAGACTTAACTGACTGAACCACCCAGGAGCCCCATTTTAAAATGAGTTTTCTTGGAGCGCCTGGGTGGCTCTATTGATTAAATGTCCGACTTGGGCTCAGGTCATGATCTCAAGGTCTGTAAGTTCAAGCCCTACATCAGGCTCTGTGCGGACAGCTCTGAGCCTGGAGCCTGCTTCACATTTTGTGTCTCCCTCTCTCTGTGCCCTTCCTTGATCATTCTCTGCCTTTCTGTTTCTCTCTCTCTCTACCAACAATAAACATTAAAAAAATTAAAATGAGTTTGCTTTATGGGGTACCTGACTGGTTCAGTTGTTTGAGCTTCGAACTCTGTTTCCACCTCAGGTCAGGATCTCCCAAGTTTCATGAGTTTGAGCCCCCTGTGGGGCTCTTCCTTGCCAGTGCAAAGCCTGCTTGACATTTTCTTTCTGCCCCTCCCCCACTTGCATTGTCTCTGTCTCTCTTAAAATAAATAAATAAACTTAAAAAAAATGAGTTTGCTTCCAGTTAGTTGTTCTTGTCAGATATGTTATAGTTTCCCTATTTTGACACGAGGTTGACTATTACTTTAATAATGTAACGTACACATTGGTCATTTGGCTCCTATTATTGATATTAAAATATACTAATACTATTATTCAATTTGGCTTTGCAAGTGATCTGACATTTCTCTCTGGTTATTTCTGTAACCTTTCTGTCAAAAGTGTCCTACAGTATCAGCACAAAGGATCTAGGTGTAGATTAGTTCTGTTAATCCTGCTTAGCACTTTTTGTGATTCATGAATCTGAGGATTTATCAAGATAGAAAAAAATAATAACTTAATTTTATAAAATCTTTCCTTCTGAATTTTCTCTGCCCCTTCCCTCTAAAATTGCTCTTAGTCACATACTAGGATTTTTAGTTCCATCAACTATGTCTGTGTAACCCTCTTGTGTATTTTTTCTCGTCTTTATGTCTCTGTTTTGCTTGTTTGGGTGCTGTTCTCATTCACTTACTATATCATCATCTAGTTATTTTTTAAATATATCAATTCGTTTTTTTTCCAAGTGTCTTGTTTATTTAAAAATTTTTAATACCTAATTTTAAATCTGTATTTAATAGGTATATTTATTTTGTAGTGTTTGTGTCAGTGATGCTATTATCTGAAGTACTCAATGATCTCGACATTCGGTTGATGCTGTGTCCATTGAATTTGATGATGTAGCTTGTATTGTTTTATTTTGAGCTTGTCTTCAGTGGGGCTTTATTTATGTGAACCTCTCATGGTCAGACTTGAGATTTTATCCCTCAGAGGTTTATACTGAGTGCTGCTTCACTCAGTACTCTTATTCCATCATCTAAAATGTCTTTAACTAGAACCTAATCTACACAAGGCACTTTTCCAGTTGACTGAGATAGATTAGTAAATAAACATGACAAATGTTCCTGACTTCCTGGCACTTACGATATACTCTGGGGGAGAAGAAAAATAATAAATTAGTACTTGACTCCTTTCCTTAGAAGATATTAAGTCTTGTGGAACACAGTTAAAAGTGAGTCAAGATTAAGAAGTTTGAGAGCAGATTTTTAATTGGGTGGTCAGAGAAGACCTCCTTGAGAAGCTGATATTTTAGCAAAGGTATGATTGAGTGGTAAATTTTTCATTAAACATATATGGAGAAAGAGCATTCAAGATGGAGAGTAGGCCGAGTATGTGATCTGTCTTGGAGAATGTGCCATGCGCACTTGAGAAGAAAGTGAATTCCATGGCCTCAGGATGTAGAGTTCTAAATATATCTGTCAAATCCATCTGGTCCAATGTGTCATCCAAGTCCATTGTGTCTTTAGTGATTTTCTGTCTAGTTGATCTATCCATTGCTGTAAGTGGAGTATTAAAGTCCCCTGCTATTAGCACATTCTTATCCATAAGATTGTTTCTGTTTGTGATTAATCGTTTTGTGTATTTAGGTGCTCCCATATTCGGTGCATACACATTTATGATTGTTAGTTCTTCCTGATGGATAGACCCTGTAATTAGTATCTAATGCCCTTCTTCATCCCTTGTTACTGCCTTTACTTTAAAGTCCAGTTTGTCTGATAGAAGAATAGCTACTCCAGCTTTCTCTTGACTTCCAGTAGCATGATACATATTTCTCCATCCCTTTACTTTCAGTCTGAAGGTGTCCTCTATTCTAAAATGGGTTTCTTGTAGACAGCAAATAGATGGATTTTGTTTTTTATCCATTCTGCTACTCTATGTCTTTTGATTGGAGCATTCAGCCCATTTACATTCAGTGTTATTATTGAAATATATGCGTTTAGAGTCATTGTGTCATTTGTGGGATTCATGCTTGTGGTAGTGTCTCTAACATCTTGTGTTCCTTGCAACATTTCTCTCCTAGAGTCCCCCTCGGGATTTCTTGTAGGGCTGGTTTGGTGGTGACAAATTCTTTCAATTTTTGTTTATTTGCAAAGACTTATCTCTGCTTCTGTTCGGAATGGCAGGCTTGCTGGATAGAGGATTCTTGGCCGCTTATTTTTTCTGTTCATCTCATTGAAGATTTCCTGCCATTCCTTTCTGGCCCACCAAGTTTTAGTAGATGGGTCTGTAATGACTCTGATAGGTGTCCCTTTGTAGTTAAGGGCCCTTTTCTCCCTAGCTGCTTTCAGAATTCTCTCTTAGTCCTTACGTTTTGCCAGTTTGACTATGGTATGTCATACAGAAGATCGATTCAAGTTATGTCTGAGGGGAGTTCTCTGTGCCTCTTGGATTTCAATGTCTGTTTCCTTCTCCAGATTGGGGAAGTTCTCTCCTGTAATTTGTTCAAGGACTCCTTCAGCGCCTTTCCATCTCTCTTCCTCTTCTGGAATTCCTATGATATGGATATTGTTCCGTTTGATTGCATCACTCAGCTCTTGAACTCTCCTTTCGTGTTCCTGGATGAGTTCATCTTTCTTTTTCTTACCTTCCTATTTTCCTATAATTTGTGTCTTCCAATTCATTTATTCTCCTCTCTACTTCTTCATTCTATGTATTGGATGCCTCCATTTTATTATGCATCTCATTTATAGCATTTTTTAATTCACCACAACTATTTTTAAGCCCCATAGTGTTTGTAACAATAGCTTCTCTGATTTCTTCCATGCCTTTTTCAAGCCCAGTGATTAGTTTTATGGCCATTGTTCTAAATTCTTGTTCAGTTCTGTTGCTTATATCTGTTTTAAGCAGTTCTTTAGCTGTCATTTCTTCCTGGAATTTCTTTAGAGGAGAGTGCTTCTGTTTCATCATTTTGGCTAGCATTCTATCTCTTGTTAGTTTTGAAAGCCTGTTATGTGCTCTGCACCTGTGAGTGCTGCTATATTAAAGAAGGCTCATTGACTGTCCAGGACCTAACCATTCATGAGGTGTTCTTTGAATGATGTCTCTTGCTCTCTTGCTGAGACTTTGGTTATTTTATTTCCCTACTTGTAGTGGTATTTGGAACTCTCCACCATGTCTACTTTGGCTTGTCTCTTAAGGTAGCCCTGGAAAAAGCGGAGAAACACACAGAGAACAAAGGCATGCAAACGCACAGACAATCCAAGAAGCAAGCAAACCAAAAGGGAAAAAGAAAAAGAACAAAAGAAGGAAATAAAAGATAAAAAAAGAAGAAAAGAAAAAAAAAGTCTAAAAACATAAAACCAGAGTTCCCAGCTACAAATAAAGAGCAGGGTGTATGCAGTGCTGATGGAAGAGCATACACGAAAAGAAAAATGACAGGGTGAGGAGAAAGTGAAATTGGACAATGACCAGGCAGAGAGACTAAGAGGCTTTATTCATAAAGAGAAAGAGGAGAATATGGTCGGAGGTGAGGAGAAAGAAACGAAGATAATGTTACTCAGAGAAACTATGTAGTCTGATTACTCCAGAGAGAGAGAGATAAAAAATATAGTGGTGGAGATGTAGAATATACACCTAGAGAATGGATTAAATGTGACTGTTTAAGCAAACCAGTGACCAGAGTGCCCAGTTCAGCAGAGAAGAAGGATACGAATGAGACAAGGGAAAATTAATCTGAATAGAAAGAATTGATCTAGAATTAATCACAGCAGTGCATCCATGTTGGTCTTGCTCTGGGCTCCAGTTAAAAAAAAAAAAAAGAAAAGAAAAAAAAGCAAGTCTCTATGGCGTGGTTTGGTGTAGGCAGATCTTAGTCTCCACTCTGGTCCCATGGGCCACTCCCTGGGGTCCTGCCTTCGTGGTTGTGGGGAGAGAAATGGCGGTACCCTAGTCCCCTCTGGAACCAAGCGCTGCAAATCACTCTTTTGGGTCCGATCTCCCTGTGCCATGGGCGTAGCCAAGGTGGGCCGTGTTCTATGTCCCAAGCCAGGCCTCATTTCCAGATCTTAGTCCACGCGCTGTATTGATACCGCCAGAAATATAAACCTGTAGGCCGGGGCCTTCCCTGCGGGGAATGGAGCAGAGAGAGCCGCAGTGCAGTGTCGAGCTGGGCCGTTTCCCCGCTGGATGGAGCCAGGAGTGCAGCCGAGCAGCTTCTCCTGGTGCCGTCTGGGACCGGGGCACCCAGCCCAAAGTCCGCACCACAGCTAGAATCAGGACCTCTCTCCATCCCGGGCCAAGGTTTTTCTCTTCTCCAGGGACAGTTCTATGAGCAGTTTCAGCTGCTCTTTCTTTTCCCCTTGACTTACTGCATCTCCCCACAAAGGGGGGGACCTCCATGTCTCTGGCTCCTGGCCCATTTTTCTCTTCCTCAGTTTGCACTCGCACCTATGAGGTTGTTTTCTCAACGGACTCTGTCTCTTTTCCTCCCAAACTCCTGCAGTTCAGTGTCCTATGGCTTCAGGCCTTCGCCATTTGAGTGATGGGGGTGAGTGAAATGTACAGAGCTCCCTACTTCTCTGCCATCTTGCCTCTCTCCTCAAGACGGAGAGTAGAGACCATAAGAGCCATTAAAGTGGGACGTATGGCTAATGTATTCAGGGAATAGGAAAGAAGGCAGAAGAGAAGTAGAGTTGTGAGAGAGATATCAGGGAAAATGGGAAGAAAAAAGTAATGTTTCTTTTTATTATTTATTGGTCTAGGGTTCATGGAGACCAGATGTAGTATATATATCGATACTTGGAATCATGTGAGAACAGGTCTATGATTTTTCTCAGGGAGGGTATTTCCTTATTTGCTTTTTCATTCTTTCTTTATTTTTTAATTTTATTTATTTGATTTATGTTATTTTATGACCACTTGTCTCTCCTGAATATACAAATTTCTCTGATAGTAACTGTTGCTGATATTATAGATTCTACTTTGTTAGTGGAGTTGTAGCACTTCAAGGGGTAAGAGAGTTTCTAGAAATTTTAATTCCAACTCCCAATCTTTCTCAAAACCAAAGCTTACTTTCTTACCCCCATCTTGCCACTACAAGCTATGTTCCCTGGTACCTGAGCCTGGAAATTTCCCCAGGGTGGCTCCAATGTTTGTTTGCACTTAACACCTCAACTTTTTTACTTTTTCATTTTTGACCTCTCAGGATTTCTCTTGATTTCTTGACATCTGAAATATGCATTTAAAATAATGTTTGTAATATTTTACCCAGAATTCTGAAAGGTGCTTTCTAGGAAGTTCAGTATATCACATTTCTAGAAACGAAAAGTCCAGAAGCATGTATCACACGCTTTCTATGCATCAGTTACTGAAGAAACAGTTAAATTATATATTTTTCTTGCTTGATATAACACAAATTCTAAGGTAGGTACAGAAACATGTAATTATGTTCAAGTGTGATCACTATTCTGCTAAAGACTAGTAAGAATTGCCACACGAACAGAATACAGACAGTTATTCATTCCACTGGGCTGAAATGGGGACTTTTTTTAGGCATCACTGGAAATGCTATGGCTGATCTGAGCCTAGAAGAGTTGGTAGCAGACTGCCATATGGAAGAAGGGAGATTTGTGTTCAAAGGCTTGGAGGTATGAAACTCATGCTTAGGATAGAGTGTGTACACTTATGTGCTTAAATGAGGGTGCCTTGGGAAGGAGGAGGGTATGGGAACATCATATGGTGAAAATATCGAGGAGCGGAAGAACCAAAAGACAAAGTTTATTTACTATTAGTATTATTAAAGTTTATTTCATTTTGACAGAGAGCCCACAAGAGAGAACATAGGAGAGGCAGAAAGAGGGAGAGAGAGAATCCCAAGCAGGCTCCATGCTGTCAGCACAGAGCCCTATACAGGGCTCGAACTCATGAAACCATAAGATCATGACCTGAGCTGAAACCAAGAGTTGGATGTTTAACCCAGTTGATTAACTGGGTTAAATATGGCTACCCATGCATCCCCAAAGTTTCTTATTTAAAATTTTATCTCAACGCCCCCATCCTGAATGCCAGGTAAGAAGTTATCATTTAGAGGAAGCCAGCTTTTTTTAGAGAATAAGGTCCACCATCTGTGGAATCCAATGTGTATGCAAATATCTACAAGATTCTTCCATAACAACCATCTTGAACTATTGATGAAAAAGACTATCTGAGTCATCTTTCCAGATTTAAGCTGTGTCTTCCATGATTCTCTCTAGGGGGACCTACCAGCTTGATTTACCCAGGACTTGAGGGGATCCCTAGACCTGGGACTTTGAGTTTTAAAACTAGAAAGTCACGGGCAAACAAGGAAAAGTTTATTACTTAGGATATTCCACTAGAATAGAAGTCTCTCCTAGGGTGGTACAAACTTTAGAACATTGCCTGGCAGATAGTGGATGTTAAAAAATATTTGATAAGTGAATATATCAATGTGTTAATATTTTTTGCCACACAGGAAAAAGCAAGAGAAACCATTACTTCCATGCAAGGAAAAGACAGCCAATGGTCTAGGCCAGTGGCTTCTAGAGGGGGAAGCCACTGTGAAGGAGAACAGATAAGCAGGCCCTCAGCACTAAAAGGCACAATGAGAAAACTTAGACCTTCCCCATGGACTATTCTGATTATTTGGAGGAAGACTGAAATGTTTTAGAGGATTTTTCATGAAGGCTTCTACTAGTCTTCTGGTTAGCAAGGTGAGATTATAACTCCATAAGTTCTTTCCAGTTTTTCTACTTTGTGATGAGTTTTATGGCTAATGGAAACTTGTGTAGAAAGGAGTATCTTCTCATGTAATTTAAAGATTGGAGAAATGTCATGAATTTTCCTCTTCTTCCTCTTTCCAGGACACTTGCATTTCTATACCCTTGTATTAAGTGCTTCTAGGATATGAGCAAGTCACAACAGCATAGGGTAGAGAGATGTGGAGGATTTTGCCTTTGCTGTAGCATACACGTTCTGAGATATTCAGAGGGAGTGCTCTTGGGAGGAATAGGTTTCAAAATGAGACTTGGGCCTGGTAACAGGGCATAGTAAACATAAAAGATCTACTGTTGATCCCACAGTGTTTTTCAAAAGCATTTTATAAATGTGTAAAAGAGTCAAAGAAAAATAAAAAGGGGAAATGGGATTCAATTCAGTCCTGTTTTTCTGTCTAACGCTGAGGATTGTTTATTTCCCTGCTCAGTCATTATTTTCTTTTTGGAAATAATGTTATCCACACTAATAGCATTGCCAACTGGGTCATAGTCTTGGTTCTTAGGAGGGCCCAATTAACTTGAATGGTTATCTATATTTTGATATATATTAACGTAATTCTGGAACAGCTGAAATATATAATATATATATATATACACACACACATACAGACATATACACACATATATTCATACATATTTGTGTCTGTGTGTGTGTGTGTCTGTCTGGTTATACTAAATTCACATACCTTTAACTCCGGGATCAATCTGAAAATTTCTTCTTGTGAATTCTATTGTTTTCCAGGCTGATTGATACTGAACAGCAGGAAAGGAAGATTTATTGGCACAATTTAAAAACTCTTCAGTTGATTTAAGGAGACCAAATAAATTCTTATTTCATTTATATTTTTTAATGAAAATCATTTTTTTCATCATAAAAGAAGAAAGTTGTCCAGTTTTAAAAAATCTATAGCACACAGAAATGTGGTGATTTCCACAGCGTGCTACATGCCAGAAGTAAGGCTGTGCTTCCCACAAAATGAAAAAGGGATGTGTTGTAAAATCCTTCGTGAGATAGCAAGGAAAACAGATAGAGTCAGAGCTGAAATGGAAGTAGTGTTTAATCAAATACAGATAGTGAAGGAAAAAAATCCATCTATAAGCCATAACAGGACAGCATGACAGGCTGGGTTTTAATCCTATTACATGGGGAAAAGTGCATGCTAAGCTGGAAATTACTGCAATTACCTATGCTGGTGATTTACAAGATGGGTGAGAAAAAAGTAATGAAACCAATTTCTCTCTTGCTTGCACTGGAGACTTTCTCAGGTCTTTGAATGTAGAGAATAGTAGACAATTACAGCAGAGGAATCTTACATTAAAAACACTGCAAAGACATTAAGAAATCAAATAAAATAACCAGAGCAAAAGAAGAAAAAGAGTCATGTTAAATATGCAGGAAGCCGTGTTTATGAAACCATTTCGTAAAAGAATTTCTTACAGTCCATCCGTCTGTCTGTAGACTTCCTTCTGCTCCTCCACTACTTCATCTGACCAGGAAAAGATGACATGGTGATGCTCTTGGGGCACATCATCCACCATTTGTCTCTCTGTGGACCTGATGTGGGAAGGTCATTTTTCTCTTACTTGGCCATTCTTGTGGTTTCTAAGATAGACTTTATCTTTTTTGGAATAAAATACTGTGTTTTCTAAGCTTGTTTTTTCCAATGAAATCTTTTTATGTATTTTTAAATCATTATTTGCTAGGTGGAAATTAAGCAGTACTATGTTTGTGAAATGAGTCTGAGTTGAGAAAGCCAGTGGCGATTGCACCTGTTTATCCTACAGTTGCTGTCTTAATCATTCCCATCCTGGAGCACCTATCTCTGGATCCTAATTCCTTCTGTGGCAAATTGCCTTTTTTTTTTTTGACTGCAAACACTTACCTGTGACCTGCCAACTACTCCTCTGGTCTGGTTCCTATACAGATATGTTCCTAATGTTGATTCGCTTTCCCATTGCTGATGTGGATTCTTCCTGAAGACCTGGCTTCTGCGAAGCTGCCTCCCTACTCTGCCTTTCTCTCTCTTCCATTCTCGTCCTCCCTTGCCTGACCACCACACTCGGATTCACTTACTCACAAGGAACATGGTTTAAACCAAGAGGTCCTGAGTCACTACAGTGGTTGAAAATTCCAGGTCTTTGTACCAAATCTAAATTTACTGATCTCAATTAGTCTCATATCCCACAGGTCACAGCTCACTTAGAAGAAATTAATACCAAGTCTGAATATGGCTGGGTAGTTAGAGGAGGGTTGGAACCCTGCTTCTGGAGTTGTTGATATTATGAACCTGATGAGTCTTTATATAGCATAAGTACCACTGACTGTTGGATTCCCAGTGACTCCTGACTTGCAGAAGTAACCAAACCTGTAAATGATCCATGTGTCATGCTGTCAGTTACATGAGAAAGTCTCTCTTGTGAGATGGCTGCTCCTGGGGATTGCTGTATCCCCTGTTCACCCAACTGGGGCCTTTGTGCTGCCATTTTGTTTAGGAAACTGTTCAATATCTTCCCAAGTCAAGTCACCCAGCAGCCACTGCTAGTGGCTCCCTTTGGCCCTCCAAGTTCCTTAGTACAGGGACAAAGCAAGATAAAAAAAAAAAAAAGCAGATGAAGTAAGGTTATTTTGTAGCTCTTTTTTTTTAAAATTGCTTTTCTATTTTCTAGGTGGATGCAAAACATAAAGGCACTTCATTTCTTTTGTTTTGGTGGAATATTTCTTTGGATCACACCTGTCTAACCCATCCTGAGAGTCTTTATTAAGATCTGATTTAGCAATAAGAGGAATTGAGCAAATTTGAAACTTAAATATAATAACTACCTGTCCTGGCTGGTTAAAAATATGACAGAGATGCCACAGTGCTGTGGTACTTTGCACTAATCAGAGCATCTTCTTCCCTAACTTAGGCAGTCTAATTAAAATCAGCTTCCACAGCAATTTTTGCACAATGTCTTATTCATATCAGGTCATTGTATCTGAACCTCTGATATTCTGAAGCAGCTTTAGATGCCATGGTCCAAATATGTTGCTGTAATCAGATTACTGTAGCTCATTCAGTCCTCACTCACTTGCTTACATGGAATTATAAGAAAGCGGACTTTGACCTAATTGGAAAGAGGCTATTCAATCCATCAAAAACCACCTTGTGCTTCAGACAGGAAATAGACACACTTGACAAAATGTAATGCTAAGCCAAAGTCTATTTTTGAAGGAGAGAAATATTTTGTGAAAGTTGTGATGAAAGCTTAAAAAAGGACTGAATTTCCTGGTTGGTTTTATTTTATTTATTTATTTGTTTATTGTTTTTCAGGGTGAAATGGTTTCCTGACATTCTGAGCTTCAGAGTCTGCCATGATGCTAATTATATTTAAACTTCCCAGGCAAGGGGAGGGGAGGGGCAGAAAAAAGCAGGATTTGGACTTGAGCAGGGCTTCCAGAATGTTGGGGCATCACTTGCTTCTAGGGAGTGGCACTCAGTAGGGTATCTAGAGTAGAAGTAAGCAAAATCTAGAGTCAGATAACTAGATTGAGCCAAGCATTGGTCTAAAGGCAGGAAGGAAAAACAGGAAAAGTGATGAAGGCCCCACGGACTGGGTTTAGAGACCATGTGACAGAGTGAGTGGATTTTGGAAAACGGATGATAGGCAGAAGGCGGCTCTTTTTTGAGGGATGTCTACAGGCTTTCTTGAGAGCTGAGGGAGCTATAAGGGTCCTGGGAAGATTAGTTTCTCCTTTATATTGTCTCAAGGCTTCAGGTCTGAGTGGAATATAGACCAGGAAGGTAATTTCAGCTTCAGGTCATCTCTTAGAAGTTCAGTAGCATAACTCCACTTGAGGACATAATAGGTTCACTAAAAGCAGGCAGAGAGACTAACAGACTTGGGGAGAATTGTAAAGTGGTGGCCTTTAGGTCAGAGCTGTTCTCTTACCTTCATCTTCATTCCCAAACAGCATGCCAGTGGGATGGAAGGATCGGGCTATCCATAGACACTTTCTCATCCTTTAGGTGAGTGTTCTTTAAAGCACGGCCCAGAATCTTGAGGATTCCTGAAACCCTTTCAGGGAGCTTACAAGACTAAAAATGTTAATAATAACACTAGCCTGTTATGAGCCTTTTTTTCCTTCTTATTTTCTCATGAGTGAACAGTGGAGGTTTCCAGTGTGACATGCTAACAGATTGAGTACAGAAACAGATGACAATTTCACTCATCTCTAATAATCATTTTATCATTGTAAAATGTAAAATAATGTCTCTCTTCTCTCTGTATTTTTTTGCTTTGATAACTTATTCATAAAAATATATTGCATAAAGGGGCACCTGGGTGGCTCAGTTGATTAAGTGTCTGACTCTCGACTTTGGCTCAGGCCATGATCTCACAGGGAATTCAAACCCCACATTGGCTTCTCTGCTGAAAGCATGCTGCCTGTTTGGGATTCTCTCTACCTGTCTCTCTTCCCCTCCCCTGCTCTCTCTCTCTCTCTCTCTCTCAAAAAAAAAAAAAAACTAAAAAAAATGTATGAATACATTATGTGTTTGTTATTGTTAGTTTTAACTAAATTTAAAAAAATATTTTTTCAGTTTTAAATTCAAATATAGTTTACCACACAAGCAAGCTTTTGGGGACCTCAGTAAGTTTTGTGATTACAGAGAAATTCTGAGACCAGAAAGTAGAAACATTGCTTTGGGTCTGTGCCTCCCCAAGCTTCATAGGCAAAGTTGGCATCTGGTTCTGTGATCTAATGTTGAGGGCTCCACACAGACTCCTCTTGGAACACCCTCTTATAAGCCTGCCACTGATGTTTGATTTACCACTAGTTGCAATTTCTTCATTTGCGGTAGGAAACACACCATGCAGTGGACCCCAAAATATAAAACCTGTAAGCCTCATCAGGAGTTAGCAACCTCATCATCATTAACACCTGTATAATAAGGACTCAGGTCAATAGTTCCCACAGTTTGAGGACATTAAATGGAGGTTACTCATCGCTTGTTCTTTGGAATAAAGTTTGGAGGGTGTAGGTCAAAAATCCGAATGTTCACATGGTCTTCATATTATTCTTAAGTAGGTAGTTGGAGGACCATGCTTTTTATTATGATGGCCTATTTGTCTTGTTCATTGCATGATCCATGACATATAATGGGATTGAAATAAATGTCTGCTGTTGTAAGAAAGAGGTAGTGCCGCTTTAAGGTCCCTAGGGTAGAGAAGCAGAGCACCTGGTGGGTATGACTTCAGGAAGAAGGTGAAGATTTTAAAGCCAGAATCTAGAGCAACTTGAGGCCATCATGAGCCTTAGGAAGGAAGGGGAAGGAAAACAAGGATCGGTGGAGAGATATAGAATCAGTGTTGGTGCTGAGGTCCTTACTGCAGACCTAATGTTACACCAAACCTTGAACACTTCACCTTGTCTTCTTTGTTACAATGACTTTGAGAAATGAGTGTTATTATCTCCATCTTTATGGCACAGATAATCCCTCCCCACCTCCTCCTTGTGGGTTTTCCTGGAAGTACAAATATGAAATGCTTGACTGTAACAAAGACACATTTCACTTATTCCTCTCTATGCATCCTCTTGATTTGTTCACCAGAGAGGGGTGTTCAGAAACAGATGGAGGGATTTTGGAAATGTCTGGATGTCTCCCAAACATCCATTTTCTTCATTGTCCTTAAGCTTGTGTGCTAGCTTTCTGGCTATGAATCTGTGCATCATTCCTGCCATAGCCATGGGTCCCTGGCACTGTTTTGAGTCCATTCTTGTCTGTTTGGGTAGACTGACCACTTGCTCTGCTGTAGGTGCTAATTGGGTGATTCTCCCCAGTCCCATGCTGGAAATTACTAATTTCTTAATGTTCTGTTTTCCTAGTTATGGTTCAAGCCAGGCAAAGAAGTCTACTTCCTTCCTTCCTTCAGATATTATTGCTATAGTTAACAAAACAAATAACAAAATAATGAATTTCAGATAAACAGTATATATTCTTTAGTCTAACTTTATCTCACGCAATATTTGGGACATACTATATACTAAAAAATACTGTGTATCTGAAACTTGAAATTTAACTGGCTTTCCTATATTTTATCTGGCAACTTTTCAGAAAAATATCACTTTTCTTAAATTCCTAACTTTCTTCTCAGGAGCAGCACCAATTTCTCTTCTTTGTTATCCATATTCTAAAAAGAACCTGAATGTTTTAGAGGTGAAACATTTACCATGTGATTCCTGGTGAAATTGAGGATATGAGAAGTTGACGTACCCAAAGTCGTACTAAGTCGTACCCTTAGCATGTGGTAGACCTTGGATTCAAGACTGGATGTGCCTCTAACATTTATTTCCTTTCCACTTCTCTTTCTCAGTACCCAGGTATGTAATGGGGAAGACAGAATGTCAGTCAGATTTTGTCTATTTTTCATGAGGTTGCCCTTGTCTTTCTATGTTAACTAGGGCATATTTGAAGTTGCTCCAAGAGACCAAAATGAAACCTTACAGTGATGGGTGGGCAGTTCGGGCCTCAAGTGACCATTCTAACATCCAGGTTTCTTCCGTTGTGTGGTTTTGCCTTCTTTTGTGTCGTCAACATGCCCACATTCCAGCTGAGGGAAAAACAGAGGAGTGAGCAAGTCCAGAGTGAGGAATTTTAGTTTAAAATATACACAAATTGCATTTTCCACTTAGGAGACATATCATCTAGTTACATAAATTGTCCTCTCTAATCTGTTAATGTAATTAAATTAATTAACATTTTTCTGGCATTGAACCAATCTTGCATCCCTGAAATGAATTACATTAATCATGATGCACTATGATGTTAAAAATATAATTTCACATTTAATTGATATTTTGTTAGCACTGTTGCACTTGTATATATAAGTGAGACAGACTTTCCTTTTTCATATTGCCTGTGACTAATTAACTTTGTTATCAGATATAGCATCCCTACAGGTGTGAGGTAGAATATTTTGTCTCAGAAAGGGTTTAAGTTAAATTTATTTTTGGAGTTTGGTATAATTTTGTGGTAAATCCTTTTGGTTTGTTTTTGAATAAGCGGTTTTCTTAAATGTCACATAAGAATTTGTTTCTTTCTACTAAATATTGAATCTATTTTTGAAATTTTTATTTTTCTAAGAATGTGTCCATTTTGTCTATCTTATAATTTATGGCATAAAGACTTTTGTAGTGTTGAATTTTTACATTTCTTTTAAATCTTTTTAATTTTACTATTGTTGAAAATCTTTTACATATTCTTTATTTACAGTATTTTTTAATGTCCTTTCTCTGTTTTTCTCTCCTGTTCTTAGCCGATCTTACCTCAGGTTTGTTAGACAAGTTTTATGACTGTTATCAACATACTGACTTGGTTAACTTGATCTTCTCTGTTTGGGGTTTTTTATTCTTTTTCATTAATTATTGTCCTTCTTCATTTAATTCTCCCTGTTCTTCTTGCTTGATATTTTTCTAACAGCTTTAATTGCATGCTTAGCTTACTGGGTGCCATCCTTTCTTCTTTTTTCATTTAAACCTATAAGATTGTAAATTTCCTTTAGTGTTGATTTAGCTGCAGTTCAAAAGTTTTGCTATAAAGTTTTTCATTATCTTTCAGTTGTAAGTATTTTCTAATTTCCTTATGATTTCTTCTTGGCCTTTGGGTAAGTTGGTTGTATGCTTAGAGATTTCCAAACTAGGAAGGTTTAAATCTTTGTCTGGTTACCATTGTATTCCCCAATAGTATTAAGAGCAGAAATCGGGGGCTGCATGATACCAGATCTTTAAAACCTTTGCAGGCTTCAGCCCAAACTTTCATTTAGCTTTTTTCTTTTCTTTTACTTTCTTTCTTTTTTTAATTCTCTATTTATTCTCTATTCGCTTTGGAAACCTTTATCTCAAGAAAGAACAGGCATCAGTTCAAACTCCCATGAAACAGTTGCATGCAGTGTTTGGGTTAAGAAAATAATCTTCCCTAATATCATGTGTTGTATCTCCTTTCTTTTCTAGCTTCTCCACAGTAGCTATCCACATGGTGACACATCTGAGATGTAGGCAATGCTCTCCCAGCACCTTGGTGACAACTTACTGAAGCATAGTCCTCTAATAAAATTCCCCACCCACTTTCTACTCAGGATCCTCAGGCCAGTTATTCCTGTCCATGCCTCTCCGTCTATGGTCACCACTAAGGTTCTTCAGGTGTCCTGTTCTTTCTCTTCCATCCTCATTACCCGCTGCCCCCTCCCAGCCTCTGTTCAACCAGCTCTCACCATGATACCTTCCTGAATCCCGGGATTTTAATCCTAACTGATGAATGTCTTCATAGTCTTCTTGCTAATCCCCATCACTCCCCAGAATCTGTAAATGAAGAGGACTTGGAGTCTAACCGCCTTCTGGTTTTCTCTTCGGAGTCTGCATTTTGATCCTGTCAATTGTCGTCTCCTTATTTCCCCCCTAGATTTATTGAAATTCAACTGACAAATCACATTGTGCAAGTTGAAGGTATACAATGAGTTGAGTTGATAAACTGATACATTGCAATATAATTACCACCATAGCTTTAGCTAACACCTCCATCAACTCACATAATGACCATTGTTTTGTGTGTGTGCATTTAAAATTTACTCTTAGCACTTCTCACATATACATTACAGAACTGTTTTTATTCTGTATAGCAACACTCATTTTTTTTGTTTTTTTAAATTGAAGTATAATTCACATACAAAACATATTAGTTTAATGTATACAACATCAACATATTCATTCAATAATGCTCAGTACTTTTGTTCCTCACGGTAAGTGTCATCACTCTCTTTCACCATACAATGTTATTACGATATATTGACCATATTCCCTTGGCTATACTTTCATCTCCGTGACTTATTTATTTTATAGTTGGAAGTTTATACCTAATACTCTTTGTTTAATCCTCCCACCCCCACCCACCTCCCCTCTGCCAACCATGAATTTGTTCTCTGTATTTAAGACTCTACTTTTGTGTTTATCATTCATATGTTTTTTAGATTCTACAACTAAGTGAAAACCTGGTATTTGTCTTTCTCTGACTTACTTCACTTAGCATAATACCCTCAAGGTTCATCCATGTTGTTGCAAGTGGCAAGATCTCATTCCTTTTCATGGCTGAGCAAGATGCCATTGTGTGTATTTATGCGTGTGTGTATCCACTCACCCATAGACTGATGGACTATTGAGGTACTTCTGTATCTTGGCTATTGTAACTAATGCTGCAAGAAATATAAGAGTACATATATTTTTTGAATTTTAGTATTTTTATTTTCTTTGAATAAACACCCAAAAGTGGAATTTTAGGATTGTATAGTATTTCTATTTTTAATATTTTGAGGAATCTGTATAGTATTTTCAGTAGTAGCTGTATTAGATTACATTTTCGCTAAAAGTGCACAAGTTTGCTCTTTTCTCCACACCCTTGCCAACACTTGTTACTTCTTGTGTTGTTGGTGTGAGCTCTCACTGTGGTTTTGATTGACACATCCCTGATGACTTATGATGTTGATCACCTTTTCATACAGCTGTTGGTCATCTGTATATCCTCTTTGGAAAAATGTCTATTCAATTCCTCTGTCCACTTTTTAAACATTTTAGATTCTATTGAGTTGTGTGAATACCATATCTATATATGTGCTATATGTATACATGTATGTGCGTGTGTGTGTGTGTATTAACCCTTAACCAGATACATGATTAGCAAATACTTCCTCCTATTCTATAAGTTGTCTTTTTATTTTGTTGGTTGATTTTTTTTTGTTATAGAGAAGCTTTATAATTTGATGTAATTCCATTTATTTATTTTGGTCTTTGTTGCTTGTGCTTTTGGTGTTCTATCCAAAAAATTACTGTCAAGGCCAATATCCAAGAGCTTTCCCCCTATGTCTTCTTTGAGGAGTTTTACAGTTTCAATATTCTATATAAGTCCTGAATCCATTTAAAGTTACTTTTTGTGACTGTTGTAAGATAGAGGTCCATTTTCATTTTTCTGAGTGGTTGTACAGTTTTCCCAACACCATTTATTGAAGAGACTCAGAGATGCCCCACTGTCAACATTCTTATTGAACATAGTATGAAAGTTCTATCCAGAGCATTCAAGCAAGATAAATAAAAGGCAGTCAAATTAGAAAGAAAGAAGTAAATCTGTCTTTATTTACAGATGATATGATCTTACATATAGAATGTCTTAAAGACTCAACCAAAAAACTTTTGGAACTACTCAACAAATTTAGTAAAGTTGCACGATATAAAGTCAACATAGAGAAATCAATTGCATTACTATACATGGACAAAACGCCTGAAAATTACTAAGAAAATCCAATTTACAATAGCATCCAAAAATAATAAAATACTTTGGAGTAAATTTAACTAAGGAGGTGAAAGATCTGTATATACCTAAAACGGCATCACTTTGATGAAAGAAATTAATGATGACACAAAGAAAGAGAAAGCTATCTTCTGTTGGTGGATCAGAAGAATTAATATTGGTACAATGTCTGTACTACCAAAAGCCACCTGTAGACTCAATGCCTGTCAAAATTTCAGTGGCATTTTCCAAAGAAATAGGAAAAAATTGTAAAGTTTGTATGAAATTACAAAAGACGCCATATAGCTAAGGCAATCCTGAGAAAGAACAAAGGTGAAGGCATCACACTTTCTTTTTTCTCTGTTTTTTTTTTTTAAGTTTATTTAGGTAGAGAGATAAAGCATGAGTCAAGGAGGAGCAGAGAGAGAGGGAGAGAATTCCAAGCAGGCTCCACAGTCAGTGCAGAGACTGATGAAGTGCTCAACCCATGAACCTTGAGATCATAACCTGAGTCGAAGTTGTACCCCTCACTGACTGAGCCTGCCTCACACACTTCCTGATTTAAAACTATGCTGCAGATCTGTAATAACCACAACAGCATGGCATGACTTAAAAAAAATAAACCCATAGACCAATGGGACAGAATAGAGACCCCAGAAATAAACTGCTGTGTACACAGTAAAGGGATATTTGTCAATGAGCTAAGTCTCTTCAGTGGAAAAATGATGGTCTCCTGCTGCTCCTTTTTTAAACTATTGAATCCAAACTTCAGTTCTCATGAGAACTTGTCCCTGCAGTGATAAGGGGTATTCCTGATTGTGAGCCTCAGCAACACAGTCTGTCCACTGATAGCCAAATTATGGGCAGTGCAGGAATGATGTCTTCCTGTATCTGTGCCATGTCCTGCGCCAGTCATTAGACCCGTCCCAGACACCTGAGCTAAAGTCACCCTTCTGCCAATTTGGCCAACTTACACAGATTTTTAGGTGCAGTGGATTTCAACATGTTTTGTTTCCAGAGATATCTGTGAATCAAATCCAGTTACCACAAGACATATCAGGTAATCATTCTTAATGTAAATTTAATTATTTTCTTCTTACTGCATAAAACTTTTCAAAGTCTCCCTGAGGTAAATTGCAAATCTCTTAAGAATGTTTTATAAGCCTCTGTACAGTCTAGTCAAGTCCGCTCTCTCAGATTGAGTTTTCCTCCTTTGTGTCATGCTTTGGCTCCATTCCTGTTGAATTCTTTGTAGTGCAAGTTCAGTACGTGAATCTCCTGAGCCTGCCCACGTTGGGCCCTGTGTGTCAATACTTTTCTTTACCTGTCTTCATGATTATGCCCACTAATCCTTCATATCTAGATATAGACATCATATCTGCCAGGAGCTTTCCCTAATACCACCCTATCCCCACTGGGTCTGGAATAGGTGACTCTCCTGCATGTTGTGAAAACACCCTGGGCCTCCCATATCAGTGCGCTTACCACACGATATGAAAACTGGATGTTCAAATGCCTCTATAGTGGAGTCTAAACTCCATAAAGGTAGTTTACTGTTGTTTCAAATACAAGTGACCCTTGTATTTGGGTCAGTATAGACAATAAATAATTGACCAATGAGCATTATGTTCAAAATTCTAACAGGTTAACACAGACTGGGGAAAGATTTAATTAATCAGCTTCAGGTAAAAAGAGGGAGGGTAATTTTGTTGTGTCTCAGCTAGATTGAATTTTTAATTAGGTAGCCACTGTGAGCCTCAGTTTCCTACTCTATAGGATAAGGAAATAAATGATTTCCTCACAGGGATATTGAGAGAATTGAATGAGATGGTGAATATGCTTTATAAAGTACAAAGTATTCTACAACTCTACAACTGGAACGTGTTATTATAATCAGAAATTTGTTCTAGCTAATTGATTGGCTGATTGTGTTTAACTTGAAGATGATTTGCACCTTAGTGCTTTAAAGTCCAAGCCACTTCTTTCTTTTTCAAAATAACTAATTTTAAAAAATAAAAGGGTTAACACTTAAGAGAATCTTGGGCATTGGAGAGGATTTTTTAAAAAAATATTTTTATTTATTTCTAGGAGAGAGAGAGCGTGAGCAGGGGAGGGTCAGAGAGAGAGGGAGATACAGACTCTGAAATAGGCTCCAGGCTCTGAGCTGGCAGTGAGCACAGAGCCCGACACAGAGCTTGAACCCACAAACTGCGAGATCATGACCTAAGCGAAAGTCGGACACATAACCAACTAAGCCACCCAGGCGCCCCTGGAGAGGATTTTTTTAAGTAGGCAGAATAGATTGTGGGGTGGAGATCAGAAGCTGATTAAGCTCAGCAGTCTGATAGTATATTGAAGATTCTGAGGAGAGAAGAAGATCTCTTCTTCCAGGGTCTTGTCTATGTTCTTCCCCAGTACTGATTGACCTGCAGACTTCTGTGCTCTTGAGTGGTTTCTCCATCTTCTTTTTGGGAGTGGAGTATAGTTTCCCCTCATGTCGCCAAGCTGTACCCCACTTCCTGCTTGTGCTCTTCACCCTGTTCCATCACCACCTTCATTTATTATGTATTCTTTTTTATTTTGCTATTTTTTATTTAAAAAGTTGATTAAAGTATAAGTGAAATGTCATGTTATATTAGCTCCAGTTGCCCAACATATTGATTTGACAATTCTATACATTATTCAATGGTAACCCCAATAATTATAGTCACTATACAATGTTGTTAAAATAGTATTGACTATATTGGTATGCTTTTCATCTCCATGACCTATTTATTTAATAACTGAAACTTTATACCTCCTAATCCCCTTTACTTATTTCACCCATCTCTTCACTCCCCTCTCCTCTGCCAGCCACCAGTTTGTTCTCTGTATTTAAACATCTGGTTTTAGTTTGTTCATTTGTTTTTGGATTCCAACATGAGTGAAATCATATAGTATTTATATTTCCCTGACTGGCTTTTTTCACTTAGCATAATACCCTCTTGATCTATCCATGTTGTTGCAAATGGCAAAATCTCATTATTTTTTATGGCTGAGTAATATTCCATAGCGTGTGTGTGTGTGTGTGTGTGTGTGTGTGTGTGTTTGTGTGTGTGTATAACTTCTTCACTCATTCATCCCTTGGTGAACACTTATGTTACTTCAAAATGTTGGCTATTATAAATAATGCAGCTATACACATAGGGGTGCATATATCATTTTGAATTAGTGTTTTTGTTTTCTTTAAGTAAATACCCAGGAGTGCATTCCCTGGATATTCTGAGATATCAAATTAGTATCTAGATTCATTCAATATTTTTCAGGATCGAATCTGAAGATTTTTTAAATTGTCATCTTCTATATTTGATATCCTAGGATAGATTCCCCCATGTTCTTCAGGCATCTATCCAAGCATTATTTTCCTTTAAGAGAAATTACAGTGTTGTAAACATTTATCACTTAGAGCCAAGCGAAACATCTTGTGTCACAGTAAGAATAAAACTTACTTTTGGCCTTTGCCTTCAACACAGACACCCCAGAGAGAGGAGTAGACAACTGGCTTACCTCATTGCTCTCCCCACCTCCTTCCCTCTCTGATTCAAATAAGGTGAGGGTGCACATGAGAAGTATGGCTTTCCTTTCTTGGTCCATGCCTGTCACTTTAAGATTACAAAGGGCCTATTGGACCCTAATCTTATCCCTTCACCCTTCAATTTTATGGCTTCCCTCTGCAGGGCAGATTTATCTCGAGAATGATTGCAGAGCAATGCTTACTTGTCAATACTTAAAAGGCAAGTAATTCAGGAGATGCCGTTTGATATTTCTGCATTAGCCACTCTGCATTGTTAGGATGAAACAACAGGTGTTCTATTTTTATGACAATCCTACACCTTGGGTGGAAGAAATGCTGAAACAGGCTTTAACCTACAGGCTGAGCCCCAGAACCACTGGAGTTTAAAATCCTATGGAAAGACCACGCATGTTCCAGTGGTGAAATAAACACTATTGAGTCTGTTGGGTCAATAAGGAATTGGCTCCAGTGTTGAGTAAAGTAGAGGTGCTCAACCTCTGTCTTGGAGCAAATGTTTGGGCCAGTAGGAGAGGTCCTGTTTCATTAGGCACCTGGTGATAGAACACTAATATCCTACAACTCAGCCCTGCGAGATTTTGTTCTTGATTGTCTGGGTAGAGGAGACCAGAAAAAGGCCATGAAGAAATGTACAGTCAGACTACCTTTGGGAAATCAAGCAAAAAAGCTGCCATGTCTCTAGGGAGGACTCTTTAATTTTGGAACAAGGTTTCTCAGACTCTATCCTATTGACAGTTTGGGCCAGATAACCGCCATGGGGCTGACCTGTGCCTTGCAGGATTTAGCAGCATCGCTGGCCTACTCACCAGAAGCCAGTAGCATCTGTTTGTTCTCCCCTATTCCAGACACTGGAGTGTGTCTCCTGGGGAACAAAATATCCCTTCTATTTAGAAACACTGCTATGGAGAATATAGTGGCAAAGTCAGCATTTGGGGGGATGCTGTCCTTGGAGACACCTGTGCTTGCAGTGCTGATGATTATTACCACATCATGAACGTGAGTGAGCAAGACAACAGCCACAGCATCAGGGGCAATTTAAATGGTACTGAGGAAAATACATGAGCCATAAAAAGCTTTGTGGAATGATAGAGGACACACAGAGGTTGGATTCCTGATAACCATCCTAGCTGAGGTTCTAGAATCAAATGCCTATGACCTTGACTGACAGTCCCTTGTCCCTTCCCTAGTGTGGCCTGCTGGCCTTAGGGTCATATAGTTTTTGTCACTCATTCTTTGACTATCGAAGTCCAGTCACCATGTTGGGGATTGAGGCCAGAATGAATGAATAGGACTTTTGTCCTAATATAGACCTGGAAACAAACAGTTATAACACATATTAACAAGTAACATCATGATGGTTTGTATAAGTACTCATAGAACATGTACTAGACCCCATTATGCCTGAAGTCATCAGGAAAGTGTTTGAAGACCGTGTGATTCTTGACCTGAGACACGAGAAAGATGAATGAGGGTAATTTGGCAGGTGGATTTAGCAGATGTGGAAATGGCACTCCACGTAGAGAGAATAATGTACAAATAGCACAAAGACATAGCAGCACACCCTACACTCTTAGTTCCACACCTGGTCACACCCTGCAAGACGGTCCTTTTAATGAGGGAAATTTAAAGTGTTTGGGGTTAGATGGGTTATCTGCAATTACTGCCCAAGCGTTTATTGTTTCTGCCTTCATGGAAATATGTGGCCTGCTGGAAAGAAGCATAGACATAGACTCAGCACTCCCTGGCTAATAGAATACCAGATGCTTATGTTGTGTGGATGTGAAATGGGCATGTAAACATGAGCAAAGCCAAGATTCTGGTGTGAACTCGGTCACTAGGGCAGGTGATTGTGTTGTGAGCTGGCCACAGGATTCATGTACAGAGAAAATGGGGGAGTGAGGGATAAGACATCAGAACAGAGTCATCTCCACGGAGAAAAGATCACATGAACATGCAAGTCCTTGGTGACAGCAGGGCAGAGTTCATTCTCAATGTGGCATTTTATTTTCCAGGCAGTGTTTTTATTTTTATTTTTATTTTTACAAATAGTTTATTGTCAAATTAGTTTCCACATAACACCCAGTGCTCATCCCCACAAGTGTCCTCCTCCATGCCCATCCCTCCTCCCCCCCACATCCATCAGTCCTCAGTTTTTGTCAGCATTCAAGAGTCTCTCATGGTTTGCCTCTCTCCCTTTCCCCCACCATTTCCCCCTTCTTCTCCCCCTTGTTCCTCCGTCAAGTTCCTCCTAATCCTCCTATATGTGCAAACATATGGTATCTGTCCTTTTCTGCCTGACTTATTTCGCTCAGCATAACACCCTCAAGGTCCATCCAGGCTGCAATGTTTTTAAAGCTATTAGTCCTATTACGGCCTTTCAGCGAGGGTCTGGCACTCATGTCTTAAAGAAGTGCAGAATAATTTGCCAAGTTCCCTTTATTTCTAGATGACTCTCTTCCTTTTGTTCACTTGGTGTTGGTATGCTAGTTTTTTTCTCAAGTGAGTCAGGAAAGATGAAAATGTTAAATTAGTTCAAAAGACTTACTGATGTAGTTCTGAAGAAAAGCAACTGTATTCTGAATCAGCACAGAATCTTGCAACAATGGTCACTGCTTTTCTTCACCATGATGAGGGAAGCTATAAGAATATTCTAACAATGGAACAGGAAAATATACTGAATACAGTATGGTCATATAGTGGTCCATTGCCATATCTGCTCAATCATCCCACAGGGTCCTCAGAATTGGGTTCTATTGAGGGACGGAGAAACAAGCGGGACCCACAAGGCAGGTTTGCTCCTGACCTACTTTTCTGGTGGGGAGGAGACTGGCACTTATTTGGGCCCTGTTTGTCTCTGTCTTACCTCCATTATGTTACTTTCTAACAGCTGAAAAAGGGGAGTATTCCAATACCCTGGTTCTGCTGCTGAATATAATTCAGGTTGGATGTTGTCATAAAATTACATTTTAAATTTAAACATGATCTTAATTTCCAAATAAGTTTGTCAACATATAAACTGTTTACTTAGAAAATGTACAAAGTATGAAAAGCCCGAAATGAATAAAGGGAAAAACCATGCAGGGTTAAACATTAATTAGGTCTTACTAACGGCTGTAATGTTTCTGTGCGAACCTATTTTGAGACAATTTTCACAATAAAATTGTCTATCACAGTATCAATGTTAGAAGACTTTTTGCAATAGGATTCTTTAAGTCTAATATTCTGCCTCCAAATAGATGTCCATATTTACTCAGAAGAGTTTTGAAGGATCTGTCACATAGCTGATTTTTTCCCTTTACAGTTGTACTTGCTAACATTGAATAAATAATATTTATTTTCTCACCTTTGTCAAATTGATTTTTTCCTTCCTTTTAAAGGGTGTTGCATGCAGTAAGGCAAAATATGTTAAAAGAGATTGTAGGTTTTGACATAAATTATAAATTAGAAAATCCAACACTGCTGCTTAGCTACCGCCATTGTTCTTCCAGCCTTCCATGCTCTCCTGCCAAGATGGCCTTCTGGCATGTGCCTCCTAGGCTTCTAGGATATTCCTACAGTTATAATTATTTAAATGAGTCTCTCTCCTAGAAAATAGTCTTTGCCTTTGAAAATCTGAAGACCTCTGTACTGCTCCAGCTTCCCTCCTGAGGGCTCTGCACTGGAGCCGTTGCACAGCTTGGGGATAGAACAGGCTGCTTTTGTGTAGCTCTATGCCAGAAGCAGAGTGAATACGACACCACCGAGTTGTGTAAGGGGACATGTGCACATTGCACACACACCATCCCTGCTGGGGCACTGATCTCCCGTCCTTACTTGACAGCCACGGATAGAATTCCTGCCTTTTCCCAATGGTGAATCCCCAACACCTGGTATAGAATAAGACAGTTACTTCTTGGGGGTGTGACTGGCTCTGCCACTTGAGAGCTAGACGCACCCATTTGGTATTCTGTCACAGGATAATAGATACCAAGTTTCAACAGAAGCATTCAGATACCAAGATGCAAAATTCCAAGACGAGGTGCCAGGCCAGCATACAGCCTTTTCAAAGAAATATTTGACAGTTGGCTTTGTAATTCTAGAAATGATCATCCAGAAGAGGGGGATACAAAGGTGTAAAGAGTGAAGATGAAAAGAGCATATTGGAAGGTGATTTACTAGGTGAGGGAACTGGGGCACAGAAGGGGCTCCACCACTTTGGTCTAGCCTGCTGGCTCAGCAGACATGTTACCAAGGACCTTTGAAAAGCTTGACAAGCATTCCCTGCAGTTGGCAGGATGGGTGTGTGTCTCCTGGGTACTGACCGCAACAGAAAACAGGATGATGCCAGAGAAGGTCCTGCACCCGTAAAGTAACTGGATTTGCCTCTGTCCGTAGATCCCAGATGGCGTATGTAGCACCACCAGCGAGAAGTTAACCTTGAGGTCTGTTGTAAAGGTCAGGGTAAGGGGACCCTGGAAACTATGGATTTTCAATCAAGGGTTACGCTGAGCAGATGGAGGAGGGGCCAGCTGATGGAGAGGCCCCAGCTACAGCAAAGATCTGCAGCATGGAGCCCCCAGCACCGAAGTTAGGATGTACCCACAAGACAGGGCCAGAAGCGAGGCTAAGAGTACAAGCCCCCTTGTTCCTCCCAGAAGGGCTCCTCTCTGCAGGCAGGGCAACTGTCTGCACAGGGGTCAGGTCTTACCTGTGAATGAAGGTGAACTGTGGGTCGTATTGAATTGAAGTCTTAATTTCCGAATTGAAAGTCCATTCTGTGATAAAGTGTTGGCAGAATTCAGTGACCTAGTTACATAAGAGTGATCACAACAGCCATTGAGCAGCCAAGTTCCCATCTGTGGTGCAGGGGGAGGACAGCCATCGCTAAGGAGGTTAGTGGGGAAATAGAAGCGGGGGAGGGTGAGTGGGCGGGGGAGGGGCATGGCAAAACGAATTTGCTCTGATGGTCTTATGCCAGGAATCCACTGGGTCATCCCCTCCTCCCCTCTTGGGACACTAATTTGATCCTCTGCCTGTGTCTTCATGTCTCAAGAATGCAGGGACATAGGTTCCTAGGCATTTTGAGACTTTGCCTTGAGTAAGGCAGAACTGTATGTATGTAAGCCCAGGGCCCTAAAACCTGCTGAGCATAAACCATATTCGACAGCAGTGACTTCTCTCAGGAACAGAAGACTAGGAAAGTCTGAAAGGCAGATCCAGAATCAGTTGTTGTTGGTCAGTAGGCATCTAGGAAAGGGTAAACTTTATTATTAAATTTTTAAAAAATGTTTATTTTTGAGAGAGAGAGAATGAATAGAGAAGGGGCAGAGAGAGAGGGAGACACAGAATCTGAAGCAGGCTCCATTTGAGTCTGATGTGGGCCCCAAACTCAGGTGGCGTGAGATCATGACCTCTGCTGAAGTCAGATGCTTAGCCAACTGAGCCACCCAGGTGCCCCAAAACTTTATTATTTTTTAAAAATAAACTGTGAGAAGGCATGCCTCCAGATGAAACCTAAGTACATGTTGTGAATCACTGAACAATACCTTCCCCTCTAAAAAGGTATATTCCTTGGGCAAGTTCTCTTCTACTCCCCTCCACTCCCCTCCCCTTTCCCCCCTCCACCTGCACCCAAAATTTGGTGTTAAAACGGGCATAGCCAGGGCTAGAAGTCAGTGGTGAGGTAGAAAACAGATGGTGAACTAGTCACCTAAGAAATTATTTTATTTTCAACAAGTTTAAAGACCTTGTGCATTTTGGCCATGCCTAAGACAGAAACTTTATTTTTAACTGTAATAATTAAGGAGGCTTGTACAGTTGTAGTTGAAAGTTTGGGTACCAGAGTTTGAGAACAGGTGGCAAATTTTGGCTCTACAACCTATGCCTGCGATTCACGTAAACTCTGTGTCTCTGTTTCCTCAGTATGTTCATAGTAACTCACGAGTGTGTTCATAGTAATTCATGACTTTTGGGAGGTTTAAATGAAAACTGTTTAGAATGTTCTGGCACATGGAACTCCTAACATGTTCTTTTATCATGATTCTGTGGCATCTTTTTTTTTTTTTTAATTTTGAGAGAGAAAGGGCCTGCATGCGTGAATGGGGGAGGGTTAGAGAGAGAGAGGGAGAGGGAGAGAATCCCAAAGTCTCCACATTGTTAGCACAGAGCCTGATACGGGACTCCGTCTTACAAAGTGTGAGATCATGACCTGAGCTGAAACCAAGAGGAGGATGCTTAAAGAACTGAGCCACTCTGGCGCTCCTGGCATTTTCTCTTTCAACCAAATGAGGTAATGCAAAGAGGAATGGCCTGATGAATTTTGACAAAATGGAACCTGGAGAAGAACAAGGTAGGCATTCTAGGATTCTTTACTTAGTCAAGTGGACTTCAGGGCTTGAAATTTCTCTCTGCGGGGAGATGTGGGCCACCAGTGCCTGCAGTAGGGTTTAGAGATTTCTGAGAAAAACAATGTTGTGTCAACTGGCCTTGCTTGGGTCTTCCAAGACATCAATTCAGGGGAATTCTAGGGCTTGTCTAATCCTCCATCTTTGTATTTTAAACTCAGCTTCAAAGCAATTTGTGTTTTTTCATTTTACAAGAAGCCTCATCTGCTGCTCTCATTATTGCTCCCATGGGATGGTTAGGAGGCTTTCTCCAAAGTACCATTTAAAGCTCCAGATGCCTTTGGTTTGACTAGTAACTACTGTGAGGCCACACTGACTGATGTCCACAGGCTAGCTGGAGGTTAAAACAGCTGGATACCCTGCAATTTTTCAGCAAGAACAAAAGTAAAGGTTTCGATCTGGTGACATCTGTTTGAATTCGTTTGGAGACGCCAGATTGGAGATGCTCAAGGGGAGAGATTTATAATTCCATGTTGTCCTTGAAGTGCCTGACATGTGTCTGCTCAATAAATATTTGTGGTATGTTTGTGAAATTTGATTAATGGAGAAAAAAGGTAATGGAATGGGTGAGGGGTGGGTTCAGGGTGTGGGGAGACAAGGAAAGTGAAGAAATACCACTTGAGAAAGTTGTTCATGTCAGACTTGGAGTATCCTGATGAGTGTGATGTGAGGGGCAGAGCCCCTTCCCAGTAGTATGTCAAGGAAGAGTGCCAAGGGAAGCAAGAACAAGACAAGGAGGAAAACCACAACTCCATTCTGGAAAGTTCTGACTAAATTTGGAATCTGAGAAGAATAGTAGAGAAGCTGTTGTAACAGGGGGCAGAAATGAAGTGATCAGTGGAGATGAGACGGAGAGCATTTCCTTGGGGCAGAAAAAGGTAGTGAGGTTCAGACAAAGATTGCATGGACCTTCTCTGGAAGGGGGAGCGAATCCTAGGCACACTGCCCCCTCTAGGAGACTACCCGTGGGAGGCATGCAGAGAACCATGAGAAGAAAAGAATTAGAGAAACAAGAAGGGAAGGAAGCAGAATAGTGCTTGATTCTGTTTACTTTGTACTGTTGGCAAGGGTCAGTGGATAAAGTATTTCCTCTCCCCCTCCCTCCCCCCACCCTTTCTTTTAGGGAACATTGGAAAGCTTCATTCTAAATATATAGTGTGGAAATTTAGCTCCTTAGAATAACCTATGTGCCCGTGAAGCCATGTGTGCAAAATGCCTTTAATGAGTATAAATGCAAATGTGCAGGGTGGTTATTAGGCCAGGTCCAAGGTCTACAGACCTTCTCCTCTTTATCTGTCAGAAAAGGGATGTCTTGGGTTAAGTCCACAACAACCTAAGCAGAATCAAATGTAAAATACTGTTGTTTTTTATTTTCACTGCAAAAATTACTTCAGACCGAAATTGTAAAACAAAAGGATGAGCTCCGAAAAGGCCTCTGGGTGTAATATTAGCAGTATGATGGTTTATGAAAATACTTGGGGGCAGCTGTGTTCTGGCCAGCTGCCTGAATCCACACGTCTTCCCCTTGGGTCTCTGACTTGGACCTGACTAAACTAATTTACTCTGAGCATGAGGCACACTATTCACATCAAAAGAATATACTTAAGTAGATATAATGCAGCCTTCCCCTGGGGCTAGTTTTGCTTTGCTCTAGACAGGAGCTTGGCTGCCATCTGGAAAGATGTCCTAACTTTACTGTTGAGCCAATAAAGCCCAAATAATGTGAAACAGCATAAGCTTTTAAGTCACTCCACTGGAGAGGAAATCCTGCAGTGGGGGCTTTATCAGAAGGTAAGTGGCAGGAGAACATTGCAAGTGCAGTTCCCAGCCAGGCCAGAACCTTAATTGAATTCCACTAACGGAATCACTCCCGAATAGAAGAACAAACTGTGTGTACTGGTTATGGCAACAGACTTTTAAGTCTTTTAAGATGTGCGTTCAAATCCTCAGCTTAGCCCTTTCCTCACTTGGCCAAATTATTTACCTTCTCTGGGCTAGTTTTCTCATAAAGTGAGGAAAATAATAACATCCTCACTGAGTTTTTTAAGGTTTAAAGAAAAGCAATGTATGTCAAGCCTTGAGTGCATAATGATTTTCAATTCTGGCTGTATGCTACTACAGTCACGTGGGGAAGGTCTAAAGCAATCGCAATGCCCCACCTCAGTGCAGACATACTCAGAATCCTGGAGCTAGGACCTGGGATTCTTGTGCCTAAGGGTCAGAGGTGAATCTCACAAGCTATGAAGTAAGTGTGAGAACACTGTGGCCGTCTAGTAAACAGTCCAGAAATGATAGCCACAGAGGAAGCTCTTCAGTGACAAAAATGTTGGAAAAGAACTTCACACAGTGCTTAGCTGATAGTAAGCACTTAGAAAATGTTAGTTATACTCTACTTGCCCTAATTTTATTAAGCTCTATTAATAATGATTCACAGTTGCTTCTTAGAATGGGGTAATTAAACTTATCTCTGGGCAGTAGAAGATACTGAGTGTAAATTTCACTCTGGGGAGTGCCAATATGGTGTAAGGGAAAGCACACTAAACCTTTAAGATCTGGGCTTTGGGGGTATGTTACTTCTTTTTTATCTTTTTAAAGTAATTTATTTACTTTGTGAGAGAGAGAGATTGAGTGAGTGAGATGGAGAGTGACAGAGAGACGGGGGAGAGGAGAAAGAGAGAGAGAGAGAAAGAGAGAGAATTCCAAGCAGGCTCCACACTCCCAGCATGAAGCTCGATACAGGGCTTAAACTCACAAACTGTGAAAACGTGACCTGAGCCAAAATCTAGAGTTGGATGCTTAACTGGCTGAGCCACCCAGGTATCCCTGGGGGTATGTTATTTTTAAGTGCAAAGCCAAATTGCAGTCTGAATAAGTCAAAATTCATGGTTTCTTATGAATTCTAAGTCAATTACTTTTCATTTCATTTTAGTGAAAGAGTACAAGTATGTAAAGTGGAGTAGAGGGGAAGAAAGAGCCTTAAGTATGCTCTTAACTTAATGTGGACCCTGACATGGGACTTGATCCCACAACCCTGGGATCATGACCTGAGACAAAATCAGGAGTCAGCCAGTTGAGCCAACCAGACGCCCCTGAAGTCAGTTCTTAATGGAGAGGAGAACAGAGTGGCTAATGGTGTGATCCTCTAAGGCTGACTCTGCATGTTCCAACCTGTTAGCTGTGTGAGGCTGGGCATCATATTTAACTTTCTTGTGTTTCAGTCTCTGCATTGATAAAATGGAGATGACAATAGTACCTGCATCAGAAATGTTTTGACCGGCAGATAAGTTAATAGAAGTAAACCACTCTCAACAGAGTCTGGCATTTAGGGAGTACAAAACATTATCTAATAGGAGCACACAGATGATCTTAAGTGTTCTTGAGTTTTCCAAGATCTCTGTGTCAGAAGGTGATTGAAGTTTGAAATGATATGCCATCATTCTCATGCTTCAAAACTGCCTGGGAGTCTTGTTTAAAAAAAAAAAAAACAACAAGAACAAACCAACGACAGAATTTTGGATGAATCTGATACACAAAAATTCTAGAACCTTTGCTACAAAGGAAATACTAGATACTTTGGTGTGGTTTTCCTAGAGGAACAGATCCAGTAAGAGAGGGCTTGGGGGCACTCACTTGAGCTCACTCACTTGAGCATCTACCTCTTGATTTTGGCTCAGGTCATGATCTCACAGTTTGTGAATTCGAGCCCCACATCAGTCTCTGTGCTGGTAGTGCGGATCTTGATTGGGATTCTCTCTCCCTCTCTCCCAAAGTAAATAAATAAACAAAAAATATACAGGTTGGTGGCTTAGTGCCCAGCAACTCATCTATCTATCTATCTATCTATCTATCTATCTATCTATCTATCTATCTATCATCTATCTATCATCTATCATCTTATCTATCTGTCTGTCTATCTATCTATCTATCTATCTATCTATCTATCTATCTATCTATCTATCTATCTATTATCTCTACCTACCTACCTACCTACCATTGAAAGAGATATTTACCATAAGGAATAGGCTCACAGGATTATGGGAACTGAGAAGTCCAAGATCTGCCACTGGAAACCTGGAGAGCCAGGAGAATGGTGTAGTTCCAGTCTCAGCACAAAGACTGCACAACCAGGAGAGCTGATGATAAAAATTTCAGCTTCAGTTTGAACCCAAAGGCTCTGGAGAAGACAAATGCCCCAGCTCAAAGACAGCCAGGAAGAGAAAATAATTATCTCTTATTCAGCTGTGTATTCAGGCATTCGATGGTTTGGATGAGGCCAGCTTACAATGGGGAGGGCAATCTGCTTTACTCAGTCTCCTGATAAAAATGTTCATCTTCTCCAGAAACAGCCTTATAGACATACCCACAAATAATCCCTAACCAATATCTGGACACTTTGTGGCCCAGTCAAGTTGACACATAAAATAAGTCATCACACTAGATTAAGAATCACAATATGGCTTAGGAGACAATGCCACCAATTAGTATCTACTGTTATGTATTGAAGGAAATTATAATCTCTTGTGCCCCAACTTCTCTTTCATAAAGTGGAGATGACATTCTGTTCTAATTCAAGTTCTTGTGAGAAGTAAATGAGATAATCATAATTTATTTTAAAAACTTTCCATTTTCTGGGACGCCTGGCTGGCTTAGTCAGTTAAGCTTCCGACTTTCGCTTAGGTCATGATCTTGCGGTTCATGGGTTCGAGTCCTGCGTCAGGCTCTGTGCTGACTGCCGGCTCGGAGCCTGGAGTCTGCTTCTGATTCTGTGTCTCCCTGCTCGCGCTGTCTCTCTCTCTTCTAGAAATAAATAAAACATTAAAAAAAATTTAAAAACTTTCCATTTTCTAAATTACCTATTGAAGTTAATAGGCATTATTTTTGTGTTTGCATTTTGATAAATTTCTTTGTTACAAGTATTCGTGATCTTTCTTGTTTCAGTAGAGTGTAAAGTGAAATAAACCTATGGAGTCCCAGTAGAATAAAGTTTCCACTAGCACATGCACACTTGATTATTTGGGTGTGATAGTCAGAAACAAACACAGCTTTGAGGACAGAGAAAGTCAGAAAAATATGAGAAGTGTAGAAGGTGAATATTGACTAATACCTTTTCTTGAAATGTGGAAACCTGTTGCAACCTCAAGGAAAAATCTCCTTAAACTTTCTGATGGTTTACATATGGAAATAGTGGGTGCTGTTGAGGAATAATAATTATAGAAATAAAATATAATTACAGGTAAACTGGGAAGAGTTTTAACCTTGACTATATCATCTCCCTAATTCACGGCTAGAGATGGATGTCTTAAAGCAGGAGAATTTGAAAGTTATACCATCCTAGAGTTCCCTTTTAGAATGTGCCTAGGGATTCATAGCACTGGGGTTTATTTCTTTGTTTTCTTCTGCATGCATGTATGTGTGTGTACACATGGGTGTGTGATAGAACCCACCCTCCTAGATAGGATATATATAGCTAGCTTTCTTCTTCAAAGACCAGTGTCAATTGATCACTTTTATCCCTGTGGCATAAAAAGAGCTATGACTCTGGAAATAAGAGTATTAGGGACCTCCTCCCCCACCCCCCACCCTGAAAGATGAAGACTTGCATGGGTGAAAGTCATGGTAACTTGGGGCTTATAAGTCTTTCAGAAATATTTCTCTGAGTACAGCATATGACCCCACGGTATTGGGAAAGTCATGAGGAACCAAATGCTCCTGAGGAAGTTTTCCAAAAGCTCTTTGCTTCTTTACGTATCTTTTCAAATTACCTCTGGGCCCTAGAGCCATTTCTCTTTAGGTGACTAGTCCCTGGCAGGCATAATAAATACTTTACTCTGCTTCAAGGTCTTCCCTCAGAAAGTGACTCGTGAGTCTCCTTTTGCTCAGTAGTAATTAGGATGATAGTCAGATGGCTGGATATCAATGTCAGACCATCTGCCTCACTGAGTGGTGCTGAGCAGGACGTGGTTACTGTATCACAAAAGTAGAGTTGAGGGGGGTCATGTACACCTTGCCCCCCACCCTCCAGTCTTCACAAAAGGAGAAAACATGCTTCCAAAACCAATAGAGAACAGCCAAAATTATATAAAACCTCCTATGGAAATTGTGAAGCATAAGGTCCCTATACAATCCAGAGTAGTATGTGAATCATAAATGTTTCAAGACAGAGAAAATTAGTAAGAATAACTTAGTAAAAATTCACCAAAATGGTATTTCAGTCTTGCTGCTTACAGAGAGGCCCACCTTACCGGGTCCATGTTCTTACCTGGTCTTGCCAAAAGCACATCGTACTTGCCAAAAATTAGTCATGCTGCACCTGTAGAATATAGAAATGACTCTTTCTTCTAGGGATAGCACAGTCAATATTTATTGACATGAAATTTAATCCAGTACAAGAGGTTAAGTTAATAAATTTCATCAAAATTCCTGATACATCATTTTTATTTTTTTTATTTTAATGTTTTATTTATTTCTAGGAGACAGAGAGAGAGACAGCGTGAGCAGGGGAGGGTCAGAGAGAGAGGGAGTCACAGACTGAAACAGGCTCCAGGCTCTGAGCTGGCAGTCAGCACAGAGCCCGACGCGGGGCTCGAACCCACGAACCGCGAGATCATGACCTAAGCGAAAGTCGGACGCTTAACCAACTAAGCCACCCAGGCACCCCTACAACATTTTTATTTTAATGCTATATCATCTCTGTCAAAACTCTAATTTTACATTTATAACATTATAGGGGATTGTCAAATATTCATCATTTTACTGATTTTGAATCTTATGTTCTATTTTGTCACTAGATGTGATTCCTTTTTCCCCAAATTCTGAAGGTCACAGGGTTTTTATTGAACTCACTGAGAAAGTTAAGCACCACTATTTATTCTGCTTATTGCCGAGATTCTTTGTCCTCTGTCCCGTGAAACTTAGAATTCCTCTATTCACATTTGATTTAAAAACTACTAATCTTGTTTTGATAGAATCTTGCGATTCCTGAAAAGGAATCACATGTTCACATGTTTATTTTTCCTTGCAGCCAGCTCAGGTAAGGCAATGGAAATAAGAGAGAGGTTGATGAATCTCAAAAGTTAATGTAAAAACTCTGATACATCTATAAACTCTGCAAAGAGAAAATGGTTAGGATTCTAAGTAAGGCCAAAATAGCAACCCAGAGAGAAAGAAGGCAAGGGCCTAAGAATGGCTAATAGTCTGGGGAAAGCTATCTTGTTCTCATTTTTTCCCCATTTCTCACATTGCCCTGGACACTCTGATACAGAAAACAGGATCCTGAGCCGACACCTTATGCCCAGCTGGGCTGGAACGTGGCTAACAGTGTGTGGCAATGCCCAGAGTTTTGTCGGGGTTGCTCGGCTAGCCCCGAAGAACTCATCTGCCAGCCTTTGGGCAGGTTAGGGGTTGACATTTCATATGTCCTTCTGTTAGGACTTCCTTCAGTGAAATGCTGACCTCTGTTTTAGAATCTACTTTCATGGGAGTCCAGCACGGATGCTAGCTCTTGAAAAAACCCCTCCACCACTTCTATTTCCTGGGCCCAAGAATTACAAGTCAAGGAGTTAGTGTATTGGAAAAAGGAAATCCATGGTGTAGAGAGTTCCTCTAAAGGACTGGATTAAGATTTCCTGCTGATTTAGGCATACAACAAGAAATTAAGCCCATACTAACATGAGAGACTCTGAATGGGAGCACTAATGCCCCACCCTTCTGCAAAACACAAGCCAGGAACAGGGCATCCCTTCAATAAATCAATGATGATAAAATAAATTCACTATGATTATCTTAACTTTCTGAACCTGAGGTTAAAAAAAATGATGTCTAACTCAATTAGTCATGTTGATTACTTTTTACCTTCAGTTTAGTTGTTTGGTTTAACTATGGATCTGAGAGTGGCTTTCTGGTGCTGTACTGTTGAGTAAAGGCTACAAATGCCCAAATTCACAATTAGTCATTTTGTTAAGCAAATGAGTCTCTTCTCCAACCCCCCTACAACTCTGAATAATATCTCTTGTTTTCAGAGAATAAAATACATTTTAACACCAAAAGACAAGTACAGTTTACTAAACATTGTTTTACACAGAAGCAGTTGTAGATTTCAGATGATTCTGTGGTTCCTAAATCTAAAAGCCCTCAGAATGGAGGCGTTTCCAGCATCAAATAAACATTTACATGAATGAACATCATTTTAGTTCATGCCCTTTCAGTTGGAATATTAGGTCAGATTACCTCTCACCTGAAATTTTGCAGGGGGTATGTCAGAAATGGGAGGGAGGATTTCATACCAAAGCCCTTTGCTTGCAGGAGCATAGCTGGCACACCACCTGTTAGATTATTGCCAACTGGAATAGCCATTCCAAGTCCCTCTATCATGAGTGGTGTGTAGACAATCTAGTAGTTGGTTTTACATGGCTATGGCTGCAGTATGTCTTCTTAACAATATATTAAAAAATGCTTATCATAAAACTAGAATATTTAAGAAAGTATACTATGAGTATGACTATGCTTCTATCATGTAAATGGTTGTGTACTAAATGGTAAGTTTTAAAATGTACAAGGGGAAGCCTAGGTAGCTCAGTCGGTTAAGCATCTGACTTCGGTTCAGGTCACGATCTCACGGTTCGTGGGTTCGAGCCCGCATTGGGCTCTGTGTTGACAGCCAGCTCAGATCCTGGAGGCTGTCTTCGGATTCTGTAATTTACTCTCTCTCTGACCTTCACCCACCTCCCCCCACTCATGCTGTATCTGTCTCTCTCAAAAATAAATAAAACATGAAAAAATTAAAAAAAATAATATGTACAAGTTAGTGAATACAACCATACTATAATTTTTGGCATCAACTGCTGGCTGTTTTTGTTTATCCTTTGATGTAAGAAAACACCTGGGAGGAGCTGTTCGGTGATTACGGACCAAATGGGGAGAAGCTCTGTGTGTCATAGAGGTATCGGGACTTGATTCTGTAGCTCTGACACGGCTATGGAAGACTTCCAAATAGAGGAACTACTTGAACAGCTCCTTGGTTTGGAAGGATAGCCTCCTAGCAATGAGGAGGGCAAGAAGAAGAAGTGAGGAACAAGTCGGCAGATGATATAGGAGACAACGAGAATATTGCAGTTGGGACAAAAGACCTGAACTTGTAGGGATGGTCGAGAGACAATAGATTAGGGAGGTGAAAAAGAACTGGTATTACTAGGAGTGAAAAGCAATTTGATGGTGAAGGAGAAAGCTTGAGTGATCCCAGGGTTTTGGTCCGAATAACTGAAATAAGGCACAAGGAGCAGGTTGGAAGGGTACAGAGGAATGAGACACCTTATTCACATTAAACTAGTGGCCTTTCTGGAGTATATAGGGAGAAAGATGTCCAGAGGACTGTTGGATACGTGGTAGCATTTCAATCTAGCCTTCGCTTTTTAACTTAAAATAATTCCCACTCCACCGATAAAAGGCATATTGATATTCTATTCAGAATGGAAAGCATATTTTGGATTTAGAAATGTAGTTATATAAAGTACAATAACACATGGGCCTAAGCATGCATTGCAGTAGATAATTTCTCTCCCAGAAATTTCCCAGCAATGCTTTCTCTATTGCCAATCGAGTCTACCTTTTTCCTTCATTCTGTATCCAGATAGTTCTGCGTCTCTGGAAGTGGTCTTTCTCAGTCCTAATGCTTCCTGATCAACCAGCTTTCTCTGTGCTTGGGCTGTGGGCAATCCACAAGGTCTTCACTTAGGTGAGCCCAGATCTCAGACCATCCTTGGGAAGCCTGTCCCTTCATTCCTATCTCACTTACCCTAATTGAGATATATTTTAACTTATTTCCCTACTTTTTCTCAGATAAGTTTATTCATAGGCATTTTATCTTCGAAGACTGAGTGTATCTACTTTCTCCTTAAGGGACCTGGGATGACTTCATAAAGATGCAAAGCTGTTCTTGTTACTTTTCTGATTAAAAACATTTAATGGATCCCCATTTCTAACTGGAGAAAGTCCAAATTTATGAACACAATGTGCAAAACTCTGCAAGAGTCCCCAGCTTTCTCCTCCTGGCTCCTCTCTTACTAATGATATGCTGTGATCCATTCAAATGAATTTTCCCCTAACTATACAAGATTGTGCTACGTGCTTGTCCTAAGGGTTCCTGTAGTCTCTGTGCACACTCCTATTTTAGCACATTTCTGAATTGTGATTTTTTAAATTTGTCTGTATCCCCTTCTACACTGTATGTTCCCCATGGGCAGAGGCAGTGTCTTGTTCCCTGATATATCCTCAGGAGCTGTCACCAGACCTGGGAGATAAATACTTGTTCAATTTTTTAAAAAACTGAATGGATTAATGAAGACATCATTGTCTTTATTTTCACAAGGTTGTACAACCCAACATTTTTAGGGGTTTTTATTGCAGTTCAGGTCTTCAGATTTTTCAGTGTGCTGCCATTTCAATGCAGGAGGTCGCACACATAAATGAAAAGTTCAAAAGCATTTTTATAAAACAACACAACATTTTTCAGTGCTCTCATTGTATTTCATGACACAAATAAGAGCAATAATAGCTTAAATGGCCACCCACATAATGAACCTGCTTCCTTCTTGTTAGAATGACCTTGTAGGACTAGGTGGAGCGATATTGCAATCATAACAGCAATTGGAGAAAGATTGAAGGCCCAGAATTCATAAAGAATAGATGAGGCATAGATTGGAAGCAGGCATGTGTGGCACCAATACTTAAAAGGAGCACAGAAATGAATTAAATATGTAAAAACGAGCTCTGTTAAATTGTCCTATAGCTGAGATCACTGCAGTCAGAGCCACCTTCGAGTTGCCATGACAATGCTGCATGGAAACTTGTCGAAAAACAATATGAGCAAAGGCTCTTCATAATTAACTAGGATTGGTCTCAGTTGAACTGAAATTTTATAGTTGTTTTAGGTATCAAGGCGCAAAAGTTCCTAGATGCAAGTTTCCCAAGGGCATAGTAGTCTCTACCCTTAGATATGTAATCAGATAGATAAGTCCATAGATGTCACCTTTTGAAATTATTTGACCAAATAATTGTAAAATTCTATCTAGCTCAGTGGAATGAAGTGTGTATGTAGCCTTGAAGCTTTTTAAGGCTAGTTCTAAGTTGTGTCTCCACTTACTAGCAAATTACTCATGTATTTGGTTTCTTATCTGCAAAATGGGACACAGTGCACCTTCCTTAATGGTTTTATGCAATAATGCTGGGAAGGAAGTACCAAACACATGTTCTTATTCAGAGCAGACACACCACAGAAGCATCATGGCAGCTGCAAACATGTCTTTTAACAGCTGTTTTCAGAATCTTTCTTCTCTCCACCCCTTAGAAAACAAATGTTTTCCAACAGCATAAGGTTTATCTTTAATTTATTTGGGGCGCCTGGGTGGCTTAGTCGGTTTAGCGTCCGATTTTCGCTTAGGTCCTGATCTTGCGGTTCATGGGTTCAAGCCCAGCGTCGGGCTCTGTGCTGACTGCCGGCTCGGAGCCTGGAGCCTGCTTCTGATTCTGTGTCTCCCTCTCTCTCTGACCCTCCCCTGCTCACGCTGTCTCTTTCTCTCTCTCTCTACTAGAAATAAATAAAACATTAAAAATTTTACTTGTATGGACAATAACAAGATAACACCAAATGGAGAAATTGCGTATTACTTAAGTTTAATGCCTACTATCTGTTAGATCCTCATGTATTGTTCTTTGTTTCTGGTCTATCATATGCACTGGGCGTGTGGACTAGTTCTGTCCATAAATCCCTAGGGCATTTTCATCCTACAATGAGGACTGAAGCAAACCCTTCCTAGGTTAAACTTCTTTGGAAACAGAAAGTGTTATAGGTTTCCAATGCCTGATATTAATAACCTTTAAGCTTTATGCTCTCAGCTCTAGAAAATGTAAAACCAGTTGAAGGCATTGTTAGTTATTGACTTGTTAGTACAGATCAGTTTCTGATAATTTCTTGAAGCCTGCTTTTAATAGATAAAATAGACGGCACTAGTAGAGAAGGGGGTCACGTTCTCGGTTATGGGAGCCCTTCCACAGTCACTCAGGATCCAAGCTGGTGCCACCTAGAGGTGTCATATGGCCCTCCATTGACAGGTATATTTTGATCCTGTGTCCGTGTGCAGTGAAATCTTGGATTGTGAGTAACTTGTTCTGTGAGTGTTCCACAAGACAAGCAAATATTTCTAATACATATTAACTTAATAAACGAGAGATGTCTTGCAAGAAGATTAGTATCTGATGCCTAATGTCACATGATTAAAACGGAGCCACTTTGTTCTCTCTCTGTCTCTCTGTCTCTCTCTCACTGTAAGATTGTGGGTAATCATGTCCTATGTTCAGATGCTCGCTCTCAGGCCATGGTGTTGGTTAGAAATCAGTGATTTTCCAGAACGTTGGAAGGTGCCCATAATTGGCACTGGTGTATTTTTTGTCACTTCAAAGCACATATGGACAGTCCTTTACTTTTTCCATTTAAGAGTAACCTTAAGAATGCTTTGCTTCATTATAGGTCAGACTTCCTGCAGATAGAAACCCTTTCTTCTGCTGCCTTATAGACAATTACATTAAATACAGTATATGATAAGAGTTTACTGATAATGTACTGTAGTCAACATCCATGCAAACATATACGATGGCCCCCATGCAGTAAAAGATTCTATCTTTTGAGCCAATAGATAGCAGTGATTCCATTAGTGATAGTGAAAGTCATCCTACACAATAACCCTCCTCTTTTTTGTCTCCTTCACACCAGCCAGGAAGGTTTTCAAAGGCAAGTCCAGGTTAATTTGTTTATTTTTCTTTATATTTTGTACTTTCTTTATTATTTTGTATTATATTACAGTACGGTAATCATTTTTATATGACTATTTTTAGTATGTGGAATGAATCATCTGAGTTTTCATTATTTCTTATGAGGAAATTCACCTTGATATACAAGTGCTTTGGATTATAAGCATGTTTCCAGAATGAATTAGGCTCACAAAACAAGGTTTTACTCCATGTGCAAAAATTGATAAACAGTTTATGGAGTTGAAATTAGTTATGTTAGTATTTTATGGAAAAAGCTTAAAGCTGCAGACTTTTGGTTTACCAACAGATTCTCTATATTGGTATATTTAGATCTATTTTTAAATTTTGTGGTTTTTAAACACTGAGTATTTATTTTTGAGAGAGAGAGAGCATGCAAGCACAAGTTGGGGAGGGGCAGAGAAAGAGAGGGGGACAGAGGATGTGAAACAGGCTCTGTGGGGACAAGAGGGAGCCCAAAGCAGGGCTCAAACCTAGGACAAGTGAGATCATCACCTGAGCAGAAGTTGTTGGCTTAACTGACTGAGCCACTCAGATGATCTTGGATGGGTTGTTTGTTTTAGAATGGCAGCTATTGTATATTTCCTGATTTTGCCTTTGCCTGACCCATTATTCAGGTATATCCACATCTAGGTAATTGCTATCCATGTATTACCATGTACACTTCAGAACATGCCATGTGGTGAGAATTCAGATTTGAGCTTATGTCTCCAGAATTTGGGCTTTACCCTTTGGTGATATGCTCCATTTTCTTTTTCTTCTTCTTTTGTTTTTATTTGAGAGGGAGTGCAAGCAGTGGTAGGGGAGTGGGGAAAAATTCAAGCAGGCTCCACACTCAGCATAGAGCCTGATGCCGGGCTTAAACCCATGACTGAGATCATGAGCCTGAGCTGAAATCAAGAGTAGGACACTTACCCCACTGAGCTATACAGGCACCACGATGTGCTCCATTTTCTAACAGCATTTTATTGTCCTCTTACGTTGTTTATCTGTTAGAGATGTCCTCTCCCTTTTCAAATCTTCAAATCTTCTTGAGCCTGTGTTGGAATTGGGTGTAATCATGTAGCACATGACAAATGCTAGTGGCTGTCTTAATATATAGGAAATAAAGGATCATATTTTATATAGTGAATCTCTTAACATTCAACCGTATATAGATGATTTATAACATACATGACCTATACATAATTTTTATTATTACATATATTGAGGACAAGATTGTGAATCCTGGGGAAAATGAAGTTCTTGTACAAGTCAGTTACCGGGGTTACTGATTTTTAATCGACTCTGTGTCTGAGGACAAGATAGATGTAATAAATACCATGAACAATTTTTTTAAATGCAGATGGGTATTTCAAATCAAGCTACACAAGTAATTGACCATGGAATAATTTGCAAATTCCTAGAGCCTGACTTGCTCTTATACTTGCAGTCAGCCATTTTTCACATAAAACTTGGATACTAATATCAGTTCAGTTCTGCAGAGGAATTACTGATCTGGACCCAGTGATCAGTATTTCCTGTATTACAATTAGAGAAGAGTAAGAAGTTTGTCATTTTCAAGCCTCCCCACCCTTCCTCCTCTGCAGTGACTATGCACGTTCCACCCACCATGTCTTTCTACGTACACCCTTCCTCACCCACCACTCACCCTTAGGCTGGAGTTTCAGATGCCTTCTCAGCATGTGTCTGGAAATTTTGATGATCACAGGTGTCTCTGTAGTTCCATATGGACTTCAAAAATCAGTGGATGTTATAATCTCACTTTTCTGATGAGTTTTCTGATCACTTTGGGAGAGACTAAATGATATTTCCAGGACACTTTTTTTTTTTTTTTGAGAGATGGGGCAGGGGAAGGGGAGGGAGGGAGGGAGAGAGGGAGAGAGAGAAAGAGAGAAAGATTGGGAGAGATAACCCCAGGCTGGCTCACTGCCTAGTTGGGAGCCAGTGTGAGGCTTGATCTCAAAAATTGTGAGATCATGACCTAAGCCAAAATCAAGAGTCATACGCTTAACTGACTGAACCACCCATGTGCTACTTCAGGACACATTTTGTGAGAGTCTGTTGTATGCTGAAGCGTGACCAACAACATCCCAGGAAACCCTCCCATCCCCAGCAAACCTGGATAGCTGTTCGCCCTATCTACTAGGTATCATGATATGTTTACATAAAAGAAACAGATTCATAAAAATTAATATATCCAAAGTTACCACTTATTCTTTGCTAACCAACATATTTATTAGGCATTCACAACATTTATCAAGGTAGGTAGGCAGTAACAGATCTGAGATTTAAACACAGCTTAAAAACTCTTAAGATATTTTCTATTGGCCAATCAAATGTAGTCTCACTTCTTTTGAAACTATTATTTACTTGATTATGGAATGTATCACAAGCTATAATTACTCACATATTTTGTCCTCTTCTGGGTAACATGCTCCTTGGAAAAAGATTCTCTCTCTCTCTCTCCCTCTCCCCCCCCCCCAACTGGGGCTTTACACATGTCTTTTAATTGAAATGAATATGACTAACCATGTGCCAAGTGGGTTCAAGGCTTAAATACATCTTTCTGTATATACCTGTTCTCTTAGTAGCAGACTTACCCCTATGGTCTCCAAGAAGCCCATAGTCTTCGAATTTCTCTTGGACACTTTTCTTTCCATCTCTGCCCCTGGCCACTCCTTTCCTTCATCATTCTCAACTGGACTAGAATGATAGTCTCCTTCTGTTTCTCCACAACTGAACTAGAATGATAGCCTGCACCTACAGCCTCCCTTTCCCATTTAATATTTACTGGCAGAACCACTGTATATCATCATAAGACCTTTCAGAGGCATTCTCACCATTATCATCACCATCACCGCCACTGCCACCATCATCATGACCCCCCTCCAATTCTGGCCTTATCATACCTTCTATCTGCATGCATATCACCTTCCAGGCACACTAAACCATTCCCTTTCCTTTAATGTGCCTTGTTTCTTCATGTCTCTGTATGCTGTCTCTTACTCTTTGATTTTCCAGGAAAGCTCTTTGTCATTTCCACCTCTTGGGCTGAAAGAGTATTCTCTTTCTTAATGTCTCTTGTCAAAGGTCATCGTTCCATAGAACCTCTCCTTAATGTCCTGGTCAGTGCCTGAAATGCTTTCCTCCTTTTTCATACTTCCATGGCAATTTGAATGTATTTTATTTACATATTAATATTTTTGAATCTTCTTTTTCTTGCATCTTGGTATCACTAAAACATGAATACTTAAAGCACAGAGGCATTGTGTGGTCATCCTTGCCCTTTCCTTGAGGAATCTGGCACATACAGGGTGAACAAAGAGTGTCGGAATGTTCCTAGTGAGGCCAGGAATTGGAATGACACGTAATTTCTCTCATGTGTGTATTTCTTCCCAAGCCACCATTCCTCTAGTGCACCGTGTCTTTTCCTCATTAGTCTGAAGAATTATAAAAATAAAAGAATCTACATATGAATTAATGAAAAGTAGCATTAGAATGATGCCAAATTTCAGCTTCCTACATAAGATCTGATGCTCCAGAGATCAATGTCATCTGAAATGTGACAGTCAATTTTCAGTTACTGTCTTTAAAAAAAAATAACCTGATTGGATATTCTTAAAAATAAAAAAAATAATAATAATGTTTTGAGGTGCTCCTTATTGTTCCCCCATTTTTATCTGTATGAATTAAATTATTTTGCCTGACATAGTTTACAGCAGACACCTAATTTTGGGTGAAGTAACACAGATTCCTAATTGGAAGATTTACTCAAGATCCATACTTGAACATAACAAGTAAGTTGAAACCTTGAAGAACTTTCAATAGTCTAGGGTTGATTGCTTTTTAATTTTGTAAATGTTTGTGAGTTCTCAAATTACTTCCTTCATTTCTTGTAGCATCTAATATTCATTCTGAGTTCTTAAAGCTAGGAAAAGAAAAAAATAGCACAAGCAACTCCATCCTGGTGTAAAATTACTGTTGTTGATCATGTAATCCTGTAACACACCAGGGACTTCTGGCTACCAGCATTTGGTTAGACCATTGTGCCCACTTCACAGAATAACTCATTTCATTCAGGATCACTGAGAGTTTAGGTGCCACGTGAGGGGGGAGGAAGTGGACTCAGAGACAAAAAAAATCCCAGGAATTTTCATAAGGAGGCTGGTACCTAATGTGGGAAACATATAGGTAAATAAATGATGGTGAAACTATATGAAGCTTCTTATTCTGCCTAAAAGCAGGTCAGCAGCTCATGAGAAGACAGAAGTAAACTTTAACTAGAAAGGAGAGATAAGTATATTTGATAAAGGGCAAAGAAATGTGATTTAGGACTCAAAAGAGAAAGTATAAACTGAGAATCTCCTGAGAGCAGATTGTCAAAAGAAAAACACGTCCCGGTTAGATAAATCTTGGAAGAGAAATCATAAAGAAGTCTGCAGAGATAAGGAATAATGGAGAAACATAATTATATAAAAGGACCTGAGGGAGATGGTATTGAAATGATGACTAAGGTTTTGGGGGAGAAATAGACATTGTGGAAAAGGGACACTGTAGTACTCAAGCCTACTTTTTATTTTGAATGAGGAGGAGGTGACAGTGCTTTATCAGCAGACATGGACTGAAGGCCAAGTACTTGAGTGAGTTGGAGAGCCCAAGGCTCATATTTAGTACAAAAGGTTTAACAAAAAGAGTTTTCATGAAATAAAAAAATGTAATCATAAACCTAGATATAACAAAAGCAGAAAATTACCATTTCCTTTATACCTTGTGTGAGTGGGCAAGAGCTTCCATCCTACCTAATCAGGGACTTATTAGACCACTGTGTTGCCCAGAAGGCCCTAAACCCTTTAATTTGTACCTGAAAAAGAATTTTGGTTGAGACCAGGGAGGCTGAGATTGTGATTCTTGTCCAAATTAGAGAATTTTGCCATTCGGACCCTTCTCTGTAAAGGCCATACGTAGCCCTTGGAAATCCTTTCACGATTACACTTGACTTGGATGGGACCAAGAGAGTCACACTTGTTACCAGATTTTAAAATGAACCTTTTCTTGAACTTTGAACTGGGAACACTTCAGACATAGAATGGTACATTTTTAACAAAGCTATTTTCATCTTCTAAACCAGAAAACTGTGACCAAGCCAATTATTGTAGATTAGGAATAAAAGAGCCAGTTCTTCCTTACACTATGAACTATAGTTGGACCTAACAGGGTATCTGGTCTCTGCTCTCAAAGCTTGTAGAAACGAACGGTGCTGCAGCCACTAGTGAGTGAGTCACAGGTCGCCTGCTGGATGGGGACAGCATGGTGATGGGCTCACGGGTCCAGAGAACCAGGGATCACCATTCCAGAGCAATGTGGATGGCCTATTGTCACTTGGGCTGTTTCACTTTGTGAACTTAAAACAGTGGGCTCAGAGGGGATTTCTGAAGCAGAATTCAGGAGTACAAAACAAAGAATAGAATTCTATTTCTGAGCCAAAGTTAGCCCCTTAATGAAATAAAATACTGCATAGCTTCTTTGTGCCAGGTACTATTAGGCACTGAAAGAAAACAATACATAGGGCAGAATTTCTGTCAACAAGGATCTTCAGTGTAGTGAACTACTTAGGTGAGAAACCAATAAATTTACACTGCAACCTACAGGGCAAAAGATAAGGTCCTAGGATGTCAGCTAGGTGAGACTCGTTTTTAAATGAATCTTTTGTAATGAGGAGAGCCCTCCTAAAGATGGTGACATCTAACACAAGAGAGACAAAGAAGGTGTAGTTAGTTGGGGAGATGTGAAAAGAGGGTGCTAAGCAAGTCAAAGATGAAGAAATGAGGGGCACCTGGGTGGCTTAGTCGGTTAAGAGTCCGACTTTCGCTTAGGTCATGATCTCGCGGTTCGTGGGTTCGAGCCCCGCGTCGGGCTCTGTGCTGACTGCCAGCTCAGAGCCTGGAGCCTGTTTCAGTCTGTGACTCCTCTCTCTCTGACCCTCCCCTGCTCATGCTGTCTCTCTCTCTCTCTCTCCTAGAAATAAATAAAACATTAAAAAAAAGATGAAGAAATGAGGGAAATCATGGTACATATCAAGGGACTTAGCACAAGAGGAACATTGTGGCTAAGCTCAGAGTAGATCTGAATGTCTAGCATGTGTCACTTTTCTTCTTAAAAGAAACTAAGATGTCCTGGCTTTGAGTGCTGGGGGCTGACCATGAGCTCAGGTTTGGATCCGGTGTATACGAATTGAGTACATCAGAGGGGTTAGTCTGACACAGAGAAGAGCAGCATACTATGCCAAAGTCTTTGAAGGAAGATGAGTTTCAAAACTCAGGGAGTTAAAAAGAAAAAAAAAAAGATCAACTCTGAAGATCACGATAGTGAATGGGAAATGGAAGAAAGAGGCAAATTCAGAAATCTTGATGATAGGACAGGTTAAGAATACTTAGAGAGTATTTGTGGAGGGTTTGATATGATTCCTACGATCACTGTCTTCATGTTCTTGGCTTGTAGGGTGGCAAGAGCTGGCGCTGTACATGTGCTAAGTTGGCTAACAAGTGAGCTGTACACTATTTGTATTTAGTATTGGATACTGTGTTGATTTCATCGTCTTGTTTTTATTAGTTTGCCTTTTTGTTAAAATATGTCCTCTTGCTTACTAGTTAAGCATCATCAGTGGTGGATTGGAGATGGCTCGGAGGCTAATGAGAGGAATTTGTTAAATATTCAGGAATTTTAAAAGCCAACTGTTCAAACATTGATAGCTTAAAATTAGCCAGTGTATTTATACCATGGAAATTGGTAAACACTATGAGATCAGGTTTTTTGTTTGTTTGTTTGTTTTCTACAAAGCTGGTTTATCAGTGTATTACTGATACTGCATCACACATGAATTTATTTTTTACATAAATCCTGTGAGGTCCATATTCTTGGGATCCACATTTTCCAGGCAAAGAAATTAAGCTAGAGAGAGATGATGCAGTGCTTCCAAGGTCACAGCTTGTGAGTGGAAGAGTCAGGCAAGCATCGTATCCAGTGGATCTGATGTCAGAACCTGCAGTTAGAACTACAGAGCTGGGAGATCTCTACATTTTATACTCATGCTTTTGGCATTATTTTTTCATAAAAAAAGAATTTTATGAGCAGGGTTTTCTTCTGTATACTCTGTTTTCTTGTTACGAGTAATGTTTATTTATTTATTGGTACTTTATTTATTTTTTAAATCTTTATTCTTGAGAGAGAAAGTTAGAGTGTGAGCAGGGGAGGGGCAGAGAGAGGGAGACATAGAACCCGAAGCAGGCTCCAGGCTCCGAGCTCTCAGCACAGAGCCCGACACGGGGCTCCAACCCCTGAACCGCGAGGTCATGACCTCAGCTGAAGTCGGATGCTTAACAACTGAACCACCCAGGCACTCCTATGTATTGGTATTTTAGAGAGAGTATGAGCGGAAGAGGGGCAGAGGGCAAACAGAGACAGTAAGAGAATCTTAAACAGGCCTCATGTTCAGAGCAGAGTCCCACACATGGCTCAATTCCACAATCCCGGGATCATGACCTGAGACAAAATTAAGTCATATACTAAACCTACTGAGCCACCAAGCGCCCCAGGAGGAATGTTTTTAAAGGACTCACTTGATGTACTTTGTTTATGTGTGTGTTTAACCTTTAGTGAGGTGATGAGTGAAATGGGAGAAACAATGGATGTATGGATGATCTTCAACTCACTTCCTGCATTCCTAGATGAAATATTTTCTTAATAAAACAGTGTTATGTAGCACTTTGTTTGCACGAGATACTATTCTAAGTTATAGAGCAAGAATCGGAGCTTATATTTTAGTATAGCACAAGAAAATTAGTGACACTATTTATGTATCAATTTGTGTTATAAAAAATAACATAGGTAATTGGGTCAAGATTGGATGGGACATAGAAGTAAATAGGTGCAGACAGCCACATGAAAATTGAGGAAAAATGTTCCAGGCACTGAAATAGTGACTGGAAGTAGCCAAGACAGAGAACAAGTGCTTTAAAAAACATCAGTGTTGGCCAACAGACACATGAAACTATGCTCAGCATCCCTTCTCATCAGGGAAATACAAATCAAAACCACACTGAGATACCACCTCACGCCAGTCAGAGTGGCTAAAATGAGCCAATCCGAGAACTCCAGATGCTGGTGAGGATGTGGAGAAACGGGCACCTTCCTACACTGTTGGTGGGAATGTAAACTGGTGCAGCCCCTCTGGAAAACAGTGTGGAGGTTCCGCAGGAAACTAACAACAGAACTCCCCTATGACCCAGCAATAGCACTGCTAGGAATTTACCCAAGGGATACTGGAGTGCTGATGCATAGGAGTGCATGTACCCCAATGTTCATAGCAGCACTCTCCACAGTAGCTAAAACATGGAAAGAGCCCAAATGTCCATCAACAGATGAATGGATCAAGAAAATGTGGTTTATCTATACCATGGAATACTACATGGCAATGAGAAACAATGAAATCTGGCCATGTGTAGCAACATGGATGGACCTTGAGGGTGTTATGCTGAGCGAAATAAGTCAGGCAGAGAAGGACAAATATCATATGTTTGCACATATAGGAGGATTAGGAGGAACTTGACTGAGGAACAAGGGGGAGAAGAAGGGCAGAAATGGTGGGGGAAAGGGAGAGAGGCAAACCATGAGAGACTCTTGAATGCTGACAAAAACTGAGGACTGATGGATGTGGGGGGGAGGGGGAGATGGGCATGGAGGAGGACACTTGTGGGGATGAGCACTGAGTGTTATGTGGAAATTAATTTGACAATAAACTATTTGTAAAATAAGTAAATAAACAAATAAATAAATAAAAACCCCCGTAAAAAAATTAAAAAAATAAAAATAAAAAACAAAAAACATCAGTGTTATAGACCAATGAAATAAAATTGAGAACTCAGAATTGGACCCAAAAGTATGCAGCCAAATAATCTTTGACAAAGCAGGAAAGAGTATCCAATGGAAAAAAGACAGCCTCTTTAACAGATGGTGCTGGGACAACTGGACAGCAACATGCAGAAGAATCAAACTAAGATCATTTTCTCACACCATACACAAAAATAAACTCAAAATGGATAAAGGACCTGAATGTGAGACAGGAAACCATCAAAACCCTAGAGGAGAAAGCAGAAAACAACCTCCTTGACCTCCACCGCAGCAACTTCTTACTTGACACATCCCCAAAGGCAAGGGAATCAAGAGCAAAAATGAACTATTGGCACCTCATCAAGATGAAAAGCTTCTGCACGGCAAAGGAAACAGTCCACAAAACTAATAGGCATCCGATGGAATGGGAAAAGATAGTTGCAAATGACATATCAGATAAAGAGCTAGTGTCCAAAATCTATAAGGAACTCAACAAACTCCACACCTGAAAAACAAATAATCCAGTGAAAAAATGGGCAGAAGATATGGACACTTCTCCAGAGAGGACATCCAGATGGCCAACAGACACATGAAACGATGCTCAGCATCCCTCCTCATCAGAGAAATACAAATCAAAACCACACTGAGACACCACCTCACAACAGTCAGAGTGGCTAAAATGAGCCAATCAGAGAACTCTAGATGCTGGCGAGGATGTGGAGAAACAGGCACCCTCCTCCACTGTTGGTGGGAATGTAACCTGGTGCAGCCTCTCTGGGAAACAGTGTGGAGGTTCCTCAAAAAATTAACAAATGTACTCCCCTATGACCTAGAAGTAGCACTGCTAGGAATTGACCCAAGGGATACAGGAGTGCTGAGGCATAGGGGCACATGGACCCAATGTTCATAGCAGCACTCTCAACAATAGCTAAAGCATGGAAGAGCCTAAGTGTCCATCAATGGACAAATGGATCAAGAAGATGTGGTTTATCTATACCATGGAATACTATATGGCAATGAGAAACAATGAAATCTGGCCTGTGTAGCAACATGGATGGACCTTGAGAGTATTATGCTGAGTGAAATAAGTCAGGCAGAGAAGGACAGCTACCATATGTTTGCACGTATAGGAGGAGTAGGAGGAATTTAACGGAGGAACATGGGGAGGAGAAGGGAAAAAATAGTTGGGGAGAAGGAGAGAGGCAAACCATGAGAGACATTTGAATGCTGAGAACTAACTGAGGGCTGATGGGTGTAGGGGAGAGGGGAAGGGGGTGATGGGCATGGAGGAGGGCACTTGTTTGGATGAGCACTGAGTGTTACATGCAAACCAGCTTGACAGTAAACTATTTACAAAAAAAGGGGGGACTATAGGTAATCTAGGACCCTTTTGCAATCTACAACAGCATCCATGATTTTTGTCCTTAATATAGATGTCCAGTCCGGAGAAAATCATCTTCTTTTCATGAATAATTTAGACACAAGTGGTTTATCATAAAATCTGTTAGTAGAGGTTAATATATATTTCTGTAAAAATGGGAACATAACTCTAGCATAGCTGGTGTAAGTCTTGACACTCATAGTTTTGTACTTCATCAGATTCTAAAGTTCAAGCAAACAAACTTTTGAAGCACAGCATGGATCTATTCCTCCAGTGACAGTCTCTGAATGATGGCCACCCTATTAATGAATGAAAAAGTAGATCCAGAAATGAAATTCTGCCAAAAACTAAAAGAACCCCCTCCCCTCAAAATAGCCTCTTGGAAAAATTCTGTTTTCTCCCTTAGTGAAAAACAGAAAGAGAAAGAAATATCTTGGCTTTGTTCTTTGTAAACTGGTCAAACTAACAGCAAGAATAAAAAGTATAATGTCAGCAGATTTTTAGCTTCAGGCGTTATATCCTGACTTGCCTGGTGCTCACTAAGAAAAGAACAAGTTTTCTCCTTTTTGAAATTCTTCTCCTTTTTCATTCCTAGGCTTGGCCAGCATTTCTGGCATGTTATTGCCTTCAAATTGTTGAGGCTAAACATTAATCTCTTCAGAAGTTATTCTTAGGTCTCTATTGATTGACGATCTCCTTCGGCACTTCAGGATATTTTCACAAGTCACTTTGTCTCCTTTTCAAAATCTGCTGTTCCTATAATCTTTAACTTCCCCAGGGAAGCACAAATGTCTTTGCTATCCATCTTCTTTAAGAGCTCAGTAAACAAGGAATGATATTAGGTATAAAGTAGGAATTTGCCTACATTGTGTGATTCGAGGGCATTGTGTTTCTATCAGTCTATATGTTGTCATGATTCCTGATACTTTACTGTTAGTGATGCATTACTTCTTTTGGAGTAGTCCAGATCATTTCATGGATTACAACATCATATATTAACTAATATAGTAATTCAACCAGTCTTGAGAAATGAAACACAGAAGAAACAATGTGGAGAGTATGAAGAGTTTGGAATTAAATTGTAGCACTTGGTTCTATATTGAGTAGGGTCACTAACTGGCAGTGTACCCTGTGAGTCCCTTATCTGAGTCATCTGCAAAATCAGGGCTATGAAAAAGGAGAGTGTTAAGTTTCTTAGCTTTAGTGTGATAAAAACGTGCTTGAGGATATGAGCCAGGAGCAGGAATTAGTGCCAGGATGATGACTCCTGGAGGTCTTGATGGGTGCTTTGGCCATCAGGGGCCACACTCAGTTCTAGGACCCTAAACACAGGGATTCTAATGAGGAGAAAAGTGACGGGGAAGAAAAGATTGTGAAGGTAAATGGGAAAGTTTATATGATCCTTTTGAGCAGTCATTGAGAACCTACTGTGTGCACTGTGCTGGGTAATCAATCTGAAAGAATCCCTGACTCAGAAAGATCATAGGGAAACAAACAGACAAACATACAAAAAGATAATAGCAAAATACTGTTGCTGCACAGTGAGTTCGCTCTTGACTGATTGTGAGTAGTATAAGAGCCTGGTGGGGGAACCAGAGAAAGATGGCTTCGGGAACCTTGAAGGCTGAGTGAAATTTATCCAGGGGACAAAGGAGGAAACAACGTTCCTGGAGAGCCCTTCCACAGAGGAGAAAGAGGGGGCGCCAAGGTGCCAAGGCATGAGCAGCACACCGCATGCGTGTGTAAGACTCTGACAGTCAGCTTGCCATGCAGCACACCAGGCTCAGGGCAAAGGACACCATGGCTGTGAGTGCGGGAGGGCTAAGCAAAACCATTCTTTCTCAAAGTTTCCCCAGTCCTGGAGGGTATCATTGTATGTTTTTGCCATCTTTTCCCCCAGCTCTCAAAACTCCAGTTCCTTTTTTCTAATATATGGATAGAAAACTTAGACACATATTAACCCCAAATCCTTCTATTCACTTGATAGGATGGGAAAGTTTTCCTGGAGAATCTGGGCCTCCTGTAAGTTCCTGGGTTGCTGTCTGAGCTCCCATGCAGGGAAGCCAGGGACAGAATTGAGCTGAGATAGAAACCAGGGCTCATTTCTCCAGTTTCAACAGTGTGCTTATTACTGCATAAATATTAGTTTAATTCAGGCTTACATGTTTAAGAGCCTCTGTCATATTAAAGACATTTAAATTTGCATCTGAACTTTTATTCTACCTCTACTGCACAGAGAAATTAAAAACTGCGTTTCCAGATGGCCACATCATTCAGGGTATGCCCTCGGAGGTAGGCTGGGAGTCTGGAATTCAAAGTCTGTTAATGCTGAGAAAAATCAGATTCCAAGTGTTCCAGGAATCCCTGATTCCCATAGCTCTGCAGTTCAAGGATTAGTTGGCTACTCTATTTTGGAACTTAGCTTGGGCCCAGCTCTATGCTAGACACACATGGGATCAAACAGAGAAATAACATGTAGCTCCTGGTATAGAATATGTACTTGACTACAGGAGAGACAAGCCTTACCCATCTGAAGCAACTAGACAAAGAATTGGAAAAAAGGTTTCAGTGAATTGGTGTATATTATTACTTAGGACTTAGGCCCTTAATTTAAGATAACCTCTCACTGGTTAGTGAGATTCCCAGAAGAGAAACAGAAAACATGTGTACACCGTTTCACATACTAAATCTGAGCCAGGTGAGATGTTTAGGTAACAGGAAGTAAGGTGAGCTTTGTTGAGAAGTAAATCCATCTTGAGATGTTGGTAGAAGGGATGGGAAATGAAAGGCAATTTTGGTGTCACTTGATACCACTAACTCCCAAATTCTCTTAAATGTCCACCCTAATTATTACTTGAGACTACTCACGTACTCATTTATTCGGTTAATGTTTGTGTAGCACAGTCAATGCTGCCAAGTGCCGGAAAGACCAAAATAATAAAACACAATTCTGAGCATCAAGATCTTACATTCTACTAGGGGTGAAGAATGAACAGATGGTAAGGCACAACGCAGTATGAAAAACAATAGAGTAAACAGAGTAGCAGGTATGGTGATGCATGCGGGAATGTCTGCTAAGCCCACTTAGTCATTTGCAGGGGATACATTGCTTGAGCTGAGCTTAATTAAGCAGAGAAAGGTGTTCTAGGCTGAAAGGTGAATGAGACCAGACCAGACAATTCTCTGGAAATTCCACATAGTTCAGGATAGGCGGGATGGAGGTATATGGGGGTTTGGCAGAGAGGAGGATGGAAACCAAGTTGGCAGGGCTCAAGTTATGATTAAGACATTGAAACCACTTCTAAAATGCCAAAGTTTTGGGAGAGAAATAAACATGAATTAATTACCATCCACTTAAACTTTACATCAAATCAATAAATTTCTTAATTTGTGTTAAATAAATGGCAAACAGCGATGTTTCTGTGCCTTGGAGGGGACTAAAGGCTAGAAGGACCTTCTCTACCCAGGAAGCGATTTGAAGACACTGAACCCCTGGGGGTCTAAGATGGAATGGGCTCCAAGGAAAGAAAGCGATGTAACTGTGCTCACTTTACTAGTGGAACCAACCTATTGATTATTGAAGCAATTCGGAAAAAGATGTATCAGTTCCTATAAGAAGAAAGTTTCTATTGGTAAACTACTCCTTTGATCATTTATTAGTTTAGCATAATTTCTTTTCATATCCAAGACAGGCTTCAAGATTCAGATGTAAATGTCAGGGAACCCCTCCCACCTCCCTCCCCCTTCAGTAGTGCATACCTGTGCTGGACTGCCTGACTCCCTCTGTCCTTCCCAGATGGCCTTCTCACTTCCCAGATGTTTGTCTAGGTCTTAAGTCTCTAGCTACTACTGGAAGCTTCAAGGGGCTCTGCCTCATTGTGCGTTGGACAGTATGAGGTAGGGATGCATAAGTATGAGATGTGTACTTCCTTCACTCAAGAAATCATTTCCCAGGGAAGAGTAACTGCAAACAGGAAATTCTAATATAAAGAAATTAGGGCTATAAAAATGTGCAGGATGAGTTGGAAGGTAGGGTGGAGGCAGGAAGGCCAGCCAGCAGGCTGCTAAGCCAGGCATAATGTAAAGGTATGAGAAGGGTGAAGGTGTAGAAAAACAGACCCTTAGAGTTGTCATATTTTAGATTACAGCCCAAATTCAGAGCTTACTAGTACCTGAGTCACACCTGTCTGGTAACTTCTTTGGTCAAGTGTCACAAGATTCAATCACAGCACAAATTCATCAGTGTTTGCTTCTAAACATTATCATGCTGGGAGGTCAAAGTTGATTGAAGAACTAGGGAAATTCTTGGAACTGAGGGATGGAGAAAACAAAAGACAGGACCTGAGGCCCTGGAGTCCCACTTACACATTACTGTACCTCTCACAGCCATGTAGTTTTGATTTTTATAGCACGGAATTGACTGATTCCATCTCTGCTATACTGCAGGGGGTTGATAATCTCCTGAGTAGGTGGAATTTAACCCCTTATATCTCACCTTCCTCAATTTAAATTTTTGGTAGAGTTTTGTTGAGAGGGAATTCATGTAACACAAGGCAACATACTATGTACCAGATATTTTCTGCCTGGTGTCACCTAAGACCCAGCCTGCCAGTGCTAGATGGTGTTGCCTTTAATTTCTGTCTTGGCTGTGTGTGTGTGTGTGTGTGTGTGTGTGTGTGTGTAGCCACGCAGTGAGGGTACTGTTCACAGTGGCAGGATAAATCGTGGAATTGCAGCAGCCTATACTTCGTACATCTAGTTAATTTTAGATTGATCAGAACAACTGCCTTGTCGTTAGCACAGGCTGTGACAGGAAGGTAATCTATGTGTTCACACAACTGCACACTGTTGCTTTCATTAATGGATTATTATTAAAGTTAAATCTAAGACACTGCAGTGTTATGTCCTTTCCTTTCTGCCCATCATCTCTTTTGGATTGTTGACATAGTTTAACATAATAGAGTGGGGAACATGCTGAAATCTATGACTGTGCTGTAGCCAGCAGCCTGACCTATAAAGTCATAAGTGACACCGGAACCATCAAGCAGCATTTAAATGCCTTTACATAGGGTGAAAAGTTTTTCTCCCCCCACAAATCATGCCTCCTTATTTAAGCTTCCCTTGGATCTTTCAGAAGTATTAAGCTTATGCATCATGACATCACTCACTACTCTCCTGCACCAGGACAGCTACCAGCAATATTGCAGTGGGTCATAAATTTTGTTTTTATATCCTTTTCTCCTGGTTATTTTATCAACACAGTTATTAAATTTATAGTTTTTATATATATCTAAATGTTTTAGAATCATTGAAAGTTACTTTTCTGTGTCAATGGTCCTGTCAAGTATTCTTGGAATAGTTTTTATTCAATTTCGTAAAACTTTTTTATTTATTGTTTTCAATATACATACATTTTAAATAATAATGAACAGTGCTCATATTTTTAGAAAGGAAATTAAATTTAACTTAAGAGGAAAGCACAGAAATGGTAAATAGTGTTTAGCAGTTGGAAGGGCTGTGGCGGCTCTTCATGAGCAGAAAACAACTTAGAGAACTAAAGGAGAGAATGTAGAAAATAAGGAAATAACTCATGATTCAAGTCCCCTTACATTTCCATGATAGCTTTGCTTTTGGTAAAATAATTTTCCTGTTTTCATTTCTTTGGTGTTGGGTTTGCATGCATGTGTGTATTTTTGTGTGTCTGTGTTCTTATGCATGAATAAATTGCTCACATCATTGTAAATGTTGGAATATCTGGAGTGAAATTCAATATCGCTATTACAGTTTTTCAAAATTTGACTAGATGTCACTCCATTTGTTTGATGATTTTGTGTGTGTGTGTGTATGTGTATTTGACTAAAGGACATCTCTGAAGCTTGTGCTCATGTAGTATGAATCATGAGTTGGAAATTAAAATGCCATTCAAAATAAAGAAACAAAATACAAAAGTACTCGGAGATACAGGAAGATAACTGTCAGTTACCACAGTGGGGAGTGTTTGGGGAGGCAGATGAAGGGGATTAAGAGGTACATACTTTCAGTTATGAAATAAATCATGGGGATACAATATATAGCATATGGAATATAAACAATAATATTGTAATAACTTTGTGTGTGGCAGATAGTGACTAAACTTATTTTAGAGATCATTTAATAATGTAAACATCTGAATCACTATCATGTACACCCAAAAATACAATGAATTTGTATCCCAATTATAATTTAATTTTAAAAATATACAAAAATCCCCATAGTACACATTTACAGAATGATCACTTTCTGGTACTTACTTAATATTACTGACTTTGTATTGTATATGGGAAAGCAATTTTAAAACTTTATTGTCTCCTGGATTGCAAGGGTGATGTAATATTCACAAATCAATCAATGTGATAACACCACACAAATTAAAAAAAAAAGAACCATATGATCCTGTCAACAGATTCAGAAAGAGCATTTGACAAAATATAGACTCCCTTCTTGATGAAACATGCCTCAGAATCCTAAAAGCCATGTATGAAAGACCCACAGCTAATATCATCCTTAATGGGGAAAAATAGAGAGCCTCTTCTCCTATGGTCAAGAACATGAAAGTCATATTCCTTCTCACCATTACTATTCAGAATAGTACTGGAAGTCTTAGCCTCAGCAACTACACAGCAAAAAGAAATAAAAGGCATGCAATGAGTAAGAAGCAAGGAAGAACTCCAATTTTCATTATTTGAAAACATGATACTCTGTGTAGAAAACCCAAAAGACTCCACCAAAAAATTGCTAGAACTAATTCATGAACTCAGGAAGGTTCTAGGATATAAAATCAATGTGCAGAAATCTGTTGCATCTCCATACACCAATACTGAAGCAGTAGAAAAAGAAACCAAAGAATTGATCTCGTTTGCAATTGCACCAAAAACAATAAGATACCTAGGAATAAACCTAACTAAAGAGGTAAAAGATTTGTGCCCTGAAAACTATAGAACACTTATGAAAGAAATTGAAGAGAACACAAAGAAATGGAAAGGCATTCCATGCCCATGGATTAGAATATTGTTAAAATGTCTACACCACCCAAAGCAATCTACGCATTTAATGCAGTCCCTATCAAAATACCACAAGCATTTTTCTTAGAACTGGAACAAACAATCCGAGGATTGGTATGGAATCTCAAAAGATCCTGAATAACCAAAGTAACCCTGAAAAAGAGAAAGAAAAAAACCGAACAAACCTGGAGGCATCATGATTCAAGACTTCAAACTCTACTACAAATCTGTAGTCATCCAGGCAGTATGATACTGTCATAAAAACAGACACTAATCAGTGGAGCAAAACAGAAAACCCAGAAATAAACCCACAACTATATGGTCAACTCATCTTTAACAAAGCAGGAAATAATATCCAATGGACAAAAATCTCTTCAAAAAATGGTGCTGGAAAAACTGGATGACAACATACAGAATGAAACCAGACCACTTCCTATTACCATACACAAAAGTAAACTACAAATAGGTGAATGATGTAACTGTGAAATAGGAAACCATCAAAATCCTAGAGGAGAACACAGGAAGCACCCTCTTTGACCTCAGCCAGAGCAACTTCTTACTGGGACATGTCACTAAAGGCAAGGGAAACAAAAGCAAACATGAATTATTGGAACTTCATCAAGATAAAAGGTTTCTGCATGGTGAAGGAAACAATCAGCAAAACTCATAGGCAGCCTATGGAATGGGAGAAGATAATTGCAAACTACATAGCTGATAAATGGTTAGTATACAAAAATAAAGAACTTCTTAAACTCAGAACCCAAAAACCAAATAATCCAGTGAAGAAATGGGAAGAAGACATGAGTAGACACTTTCCAAAGAAGACATCCACATGGCTAACAGACACATGAAAAAATGCTCAACATCACTCATTATCAGAGAAATACAAATCAAAACTGCAGCAGGATACCACCTCACATCAGTCAGAATGGCTAAAATTAACAGCTCAAGAAACAACAGGTGTTGGCAAGGATGCAGAGAAAGGGGAATCCTCTTGCACTGTTGGTGGGAATGAAAACTGGTGCAGCTAAACTTGGAACAGTATGGAGGTTCCTCAAGAAACTAAAAATAGAACTGCCCCATGATCCATAAATTGCATTAATAGGTATTTACCCAAAGGACACAAAAATACAGATTCGAAAGGCTGCAGGCACCTCAGTGTTTATAGCAGCATTATCAACAATAGCCAAACTATGGAGAAACCCCAAATGGCCATTGGCTGATGAATGGATAAAGAAGATGTGGTAGGTACACACACACACACACACACACACACACACACACACACACACAGGAAAATTACTCAGCTATCAAAATGAATGAAATCTTGCCATTGTGCAATGACATGGATGGACCTAGAATGTATTATGCTAAGTGAAATAAGTCAATCAGAGAAAGACAAGTACCATACAATTTCATGTGTGAAATTTAAGAAACAAAACAGATGAACCTATGGGAAGTGGGGAGAAAAGAGAAGAGAGGGAAAAATAAACATAAGAAACTCATAATTATAGAGAATAAACTGAAGATTAGCAGAGGAAGATGAATGAGAGAGGGCTAGATGGGTGAGGAATACAAATTTTATTTGGTCTGAAAAACAGGCCAAGTTCTGTGCATTTAACAAACATACATTGGATATCTACTGCATGCCAGGAACTCTGGGGGAATCAGAAATGATTTCTTTTTAAACATTTTTAAATGTTTATTTTTGAGGGAGAGAAAAAGAGTGCAAGCAGGGGTGGGGCAGAGAGAGAGGGAGATACAGAATCTGAAGCAGGCTCTAGGCTATGAGATTTCAACACAGAGTCTGATGCAGGGCTTTAACTCATGAACTGTGAGATCATGACCTGAGCCAAAGTCAGATGCCTAACCGACTGAGCCAGGCACCCCTAGAAATGATTTCTTATTCTTGAAGAGTATACAGCTATTTGTGATCATGACAGATTTATGTCACCAATCTTGGTGGCCCATGGAAAGATGGGATTGTACCACATCTAGGTACAAGCTAAGTTCAGAAGAGGGAAGAAGAAACCAATTTATTTCAAATCAGCAAGAAGATCTTTTGGAAAATACGGCCTTTGATTAATAGAGAGGACCTGAATGTTTGGAGTTATGAGGAGATCAGTCTTTCTAGACTTTGGAAAGAATTGGAATACAAGTATGACAATGGAGTTACGGGATTTTTCAGATGAACTGGATCTTAGAATGTTGAAGGAAATAAGTAATAGACAAGGGAAGGAATGCCTGATCACTGAGGACCTTGAATGCTGGACTGTGAATTCAGATTTTTTTAACAAATAACTGGGAGCTGTTGATGACTTATAACCTGAGGAGTGAATATAATTATCTTGTGTTAATTCCACGTAACTGTGTTTGTTTTCCTCAATAATGCTTAGTCATTTGAGACCCAGAACTCTTAATTTCAAACCACTCAGCTAGCATTCACTTACTATGTGCTATGTTTATTCACTTACTATGTACTTTGTGTCTTGGGATCAATTTCTAATATAGTTTATGGGGCTATTTAAAAATAAGAACTCTTGGGGCACCTGGGTGGCTTAGTCGGTTAAGCGTCCGACTTTCGCTCAGGTCATGATCTCGCGGTTCGTGGGTTCGAGCCCCGCGTCAGGCTCTGTGCTGACTGCCAGCTCAGAGCCTGGATGTTTCAGTCTGTCACTCCCTCTCTCTCTGACCCTCCCCTGCTCACACTGTCTCTCTCTCTTTCTCCGAGAAATAAATAAAACATAAAAAAAAAGAACTCTTATATTTCCAATTTAAATACCTTCTGAATAATTTCATAAAGCAGTACTAGTAGCTCTTAAAACTCCACAAGTCCCAAACTACCCATAATTCTTGCATATCTAGCAAACACGTTTTACTTCCCATTGTGCTGGTTCTCAGCACAGTAAATAGTGTAATGGTAAACAATGGAACATTAATAAATCTTACCAGTAATGGGGCGCCTGGATGGTTTGGTTGCTTAAGTGTCCGACTTCCGCTCAGGTCATGATCTTGCAGTTCGTGAGTTAGAGCCTCACATCAGGCTCTGTGCTGTCAGCTCAGAGCTTGGAACTTGCTTCAGATTCTGTGTCTTCCTTGCTCTCTGCCCATCCCCTGCTCATTCTCTCTCTGAGAAAACACTGAAATTGCCTTTTTCTTTTTTTCCAGTATAAGTTTCACACTGAGACAAACAAGAGCAAATTTCTCTACACAACGAAGGAGGGGGTCGTCATCTTTAGGTGGGAATATTGTTATGATTTTAATCATTCTTCTCGCAAGAGACAGGGTATTTGGGAATTTGATGGAATGAGCTCTTGTGGGTGATGAACAAATTACTGGATGAACTAGATGAACAGCTCAGTGAAGTAGACTCAATTAGATATCACCATCTTCTAATTGAGGAAGGTAAGACATAGATTAAACACCCTTCCAAGAGCATTCAATTAGTGGCAGTTCAGTACTTAGATTAGCTGGTCTGAGCCTCTAGCCCGTGCTCATAACTGCACCACCATCCCGACTCTGACAATGAGGCAGGAAGGGTCAATAGAGCTGTGGGAAGCAGTGGTTCTCTTGCTAATGTGATAAGTGACAGAAGACTGAAATCTCTGTAGTTAGGCACAATGGGAGCTTCAGACATCGTATTTGACTATTAAATGAAAGAATGGTCCTGGAGAAATGGTACACTTGGAACTCTGGGATCACCCAGGACAGAGGACCAGTGTCATATTTAACATTTTGTTCAACTCGCTTGTGCAGTCATGTATCAAGCAAATCCATTCTCCTGCCCTGTCTTCCTCAGCTTCCGCCTACTTCTATAGCCACAACTGTAAACACGATGCACTAGGATGGTTTTGATGACATACTGCATGTCCGTCTCCAGACTCATCTGAAGTGTAAACACTTGTCACAGCAAGCTCCTTCTCCGACTGTACTCAAGTCCATGCAACACACACTTCTGCCCCTGAATCTTCTTTGTGAAGTTTCTTCAGAGTATTTTCAAATTTTCAATCGTGCGTTCCTTCCTGGCTCTTTAGAGGAACATGGGTTCTTTCTAGGTATTCCTCCTACCTAGATCTTTATCACCAACATTGTCAACTGTTTTAAACTAAGGTATACACAAATGCTTAGTCAGGAACATTGCTGCTAAACCACATGTCTATCATTTCTTAGTTTTATAATTGTTTTTTGACCAAAGTCCTCTCTTTTATCATATTATGTTTAGTCTATTACTTCAGCCTGCTAAAATGTGTGATGATAATCTTGATTTTGTTAATAAGATCACTGCCTCAATCAGATCTGAGTTATTTGATAAAAATTCTTTTTGAACATCCATTCAAATTATGTAACAAAAATGCCAAGATTGACTAGGAACTGGAGCTCAAAAGCAGTGTGTACACTGTTAGTGAGGTTGCCTAACAAAATACTTTTAAGGGACACTTGTTTCCTTTTTTTTTTTTTTAACCACTTATCATTTCTGCCATTAACATTCTCTGAAACTCTTTTCTCATATGTAGATGAGAGGGTTTAATAGTACCTACTTTACACGTATTGTGAACATTAAATGAAATAAAGTAGGTACATAGTTGCTGGAAACCCACTCTAGCTGCTCCAGGGGTCCCTGAAGGATGGACGGTGTCAGCGAGAGAGAGAGTGAGAGAGCCATGAGAATCTTTCTGATCACCAGGCAGATATCTCTGCCTTTATTTATCTGTTTTTATTTATAGGTCAAATGATAACATGGCATCAGAAAAAGGAATTTTTACAATGGAAAACTCTTTGTGATAAGCTGCTTTGAAAAGGGTACAAAAACAGGTTTTTCAGAAGTATTCTTGCAGAATTACCCCAATCATAATGAGGTTGAGTAAATCTTACAACTAAGGAAATAACAGGATGTTCTTGGTGAAAAGCAGGATGACATACATATTTGTTCTAAGTTAATAACGCTAAGATTAGAACATAGGTTAAGTTGTATATCGATAGGCTGGGAGTCATTCTGTCTGGCTCACAAGAGGATGAATGTTTTGAGCGGGTTAATAAGTTGTTTGTGGAAACTTCTTTGACTTGATGCTGAATGTGTAAATGCCACGGAGGCCCTAAATGTGTTAGCCTTTGTTTTTTGGGTTTATGTTTTAGATAAGCTACTCTTATCTATCCTCATCCCAGCCGCCAGTGTAAGAGAGGGTGTTTGTGGAAATTAGGCCCTAGGGAAGGGACTGCTATGCATCCCCAGTTAGAAAAGGTGTAAATATTAACTTAAGTTCTGCCCTTATCTGTTCCTTAACTCTAAATTAGGCTCTTGGCATGTGAAATGATGCTCAGCGTCACTCATCATCAGGGAAATACAAATCAAAACCACAAAGAGATACCACCTCACGCCGGTCAGAGTGGCTAAAATGAACAAAACAGGAGACTATAGATCCTGGCGAAGATGTGGAGAAACGGACACCCTCCTACACTGTTGGTGGGAATGTAAACTGGTGCATCCCCTCTGGAAAACAGTGTGGAGGTTCCTCAAAAAATTAATAGTAGAACTCCCCTAGGACCCAGCAATAGTACTGCTAGGAATTTACCCAAGGGATACAGGAGTGCTGATGCATAGGGGCACATGGACCCCAGTGTTCATAGCAGCACTCTCAACAATAGCCAAATCATGGAAAGAGCCTAAGTGTCCATCCATGGATGAATGGATCAAGAAGATGTGGTTTATCTATACAATGGAATACTACATGGCAATGAGAAAGAATGAAATCTGGCCTGTGTAGCAACGTGGATGGAACCTGAGGGTGTTCTGCTGAGTGAAATAAGTCAGGCAAAAAAGGACAGCTACCATATGTTTGCATGTATAGGAGGATTAGGGGGAACTTAACGGAGGACCGTGGGTGAGAAGAAGGGGAAAAATAGTGGGTGAGAGGGAAGGAGGCAAACCATGAGAGACTCTTGAATGTTGAGAACAGAGGGCTGATGGGTATGGGGGGAGGGGAGAAATTGGGTGATGGGCATAGAGGAGGGCACGTGTGGGGATGAGCACTGGGTGTTATATGGAAACCAACTTCACAATAAACTATTAAAAAATAACTAAATAAATAAGGCTCTTGGTCTCAGAGCCAGGCTCAGTTGTAACTATTGTGTTCTTAAGCCCTTTATTATTTACGTCTTGGATCTACAGGGCCCATAGGAAGAGCCTTTTGACAGACATCCACAGTGCTTTCATCTAATGTCTTTTGAAGAGGCAGGAATATGCTTTTCCTTATGAGGTATCTGTGTTCAGAATATGGGTCTGATATGGAATATTGTGAGGCCTGGTCAATACCAGCAGGCTCATTTCCAACATGAGCCAGTAGTAGCAGAAGGAGATACCAGTTTTCGTTTCTCATGGCAGGAGCTGTGCAAACACGGCCATTTCTTCGCTGTGACTGTCATCCAGAGAGGCCGGTGCGGCTCCCGGCACATAGTGCATGTTAACTCTTTTTACCATCCTTGATCTTAGTTTTACAAGTTTGATCTTGCTATTTAATACAAACAACACAGAAAGTCTGGCACACATGAAAATCAGGATTATGGCAGGAAATTTGTCTAAACAGTTTTCATGAGTCTAATTTGGTTTTATTATAATGTGATTTTTATGGCTCTGACACAATCAACAGAAATCACTGCCCCGCATGCCGGCTCTATTGTTACAGATGCAAAGTCAAGGAAGACAAAAAAAGAAAGATTTTTGCAAAGCTTCTCAGTTACCTGAATTTATAGTCATAGTCTTCCCTTTGACAAACCTAGCCTCTTTGTCAGATAATCTGAATCACATTTCTTTGAGGTCAGTGTTACGTTTCCTTTGCAACATTAGCCTATTCCATGGACTACTTCTGTCAGTATTGTCACTGAAGTTTGATTAAGCCTGAAACAGAATACATGACTGCAATATGAATACGTTGAGTTCATAACCACATTCAGTCCCTTTCCTTTATTTATCAGGAGGAAAATTATTTTGTTACTTGAATACTAATATGAGTACTTAGTTATCTGTTATTCAAGATACTGAGAAGAAAACATACACGGAAGGCTAACATGACAGACATCTTGAAGATTGTATTAGAGATTTTTATATTTTGATATTACTATCAGTTTAAACTAATATACAAGCCCCAGATTTATGATGTATATAGATATGCAGAATTAGAGTGGAAAATTAATCTCTGTCATTCAATACAAAAGGTGAAGTAAAACACTATTTTCCAGCATACTATATTCTCATTTACTCTAACAACATTTATATAGACTAATAGGTTAGATAAACCAGTCATATACAACATTCAGGGAAAAATATGTACCATTAATAAATGTATCTACCATTTTATTGTCTATATGTCAGATGCACATGATCTCTCTCTTTCTCTCTCTCTCTATATATATATATATATGTACACACATATATATATATATACACATACATACATTTTTTGTGTGTATATATATATAGCCAAATCATTATAACGCAAGATTTCTCTTATTATTTCTATTTATAGTGAGAAAATTATGGCTTGTGGACCATTGGTAATTTGCCCAAAGTCACAGCTCAAAGATTTAGGGTGTTTATCTGGCTTTAAAACTCACATATTATCCATTAAAACGTGATACTTTGAACTTTTTGTTCAGCCTTCTCAGAGTTTGTTAGGGTCTAGCTAAAACCTTCCTAAATTGACATCTTTCTGACTTTTATCAATGATAATAGGAACTGGATGAAGTACAAAAATAGGAGATAGAGTGAGTTACAAATTGGATTTGCCAAGGATCCATCTGCTATAAAACACCTACATGTAGGATAAAATATGTTTTATTGCTTTGCTGGACTACAGATGTAAGGGAAATTGCAAAGAAGCTAGCAGACAAACTGGGGTGGTGGGAGTGATACGTAATGAGCAGTAAATTCTGAATCAGGTTTTCCCTGAAGGCAAGTAGCTGATAGCTCCTAACCAAGACACTAAGCATTGGATTAGCTACAGAGGGAACTGAACCTGAGTCTCCATAAATGGACTCAGAAGGGTAATAAAATAGTCCCAGTCTATAACAAGACCAGACTCCAAAAGGAAACCAAAGTAAATCTCCCCTGGAGGAAAGGATCATAACTTTAATCTTGTGGATTTTCCATAGATTAAGATCTCTGGCTTCCAAATAATCATCACGTACACAAGGAAATAAATTACCATGAACAAAAGCCAGCAGAAAAAAACAATGTCGTATCTCCAAAGAATTAAAAATTTTTCAGATAGAAATAAAAATTTTGCAGAAAAGTATACAAAAAGAGTGAAAAGAGATGATCAAAACTTAAGTTGATATATTGGAAAAATACAAAATAGAACTTTTATTATAAAAATATAATAAACTAAATGTGTTAGATAAGATACAGCTGGGGAGAAAATGAGCAAACTGAGTAATAGGTGTGCAGAGATTAGTACAAAATACAACACAGAAGGATGAGATGAAAACCATGACAGAGAAATTGAGATATATGGAGGATAGAAGAGGAGATTTAAAAAAATATATTTTTAATGTTTATTTTGTTTTGAGAGAGAGAGAGAGAGAGAGAGAGCATGAGCAGGGCAGGGGCGGAGAGAGGGAGAACACCGAATCGGAAGCAAGCTCCAGGCTCTGAGCTGTCAGCACCCAGACTGACCTGAGGCTCTAACTCACAAACTGAGAGATCATGACCTGAGCTGAAGTCGGATGCTCAAGTGACAGGGCCACCCAGGCACCCTTAAAAAAGGAGTTTTAGTGTGTGCTTCACTGAATTCCCAGAAGTACAATATGGAGAGAATAGAAGAAAGATAACATTTTCACAGATTCTGTGTGTTAGTCTCTCCTATGCTATAGTGAAGCAAGTCCCACATCTTAGTGGCTTAATACGACACAAGTTGGCCATTAGTCAAACTGATTATTGTCTTCTCTTCTTCATCTAGTGAATCCACAATATAAACTATTTTGATCTTGACACACATTCTGATATCTCAACCCAAAGTCTCAATGTTTGCTTTGGAAGGGGAGGAAAGGAACGGAGAACTACTACAAGGCCTTTTTCACTCTCAACTTGGAATGATACCCATCTCTTCCACTCATCTATCCTGACCAAAACAGTTCCAAAGTCCCTACAAAAGTTTAACAATGAGAGTGAAAACAGGAGCGCCCGGGTGGCTTAGTCGGTTAAGCGTCCGACTTTCGCTCAGGTCATGATCTCACGGTTCGTGGGTTTGAGCCCCGCGTCGGGCTCTGTGCTGACTGCCAGCTCGGAGCCTGGACCCTGTTTCAGAGTCTGTGTCTCCCTCTCTCTCTGACCCTCCCCTGCTCACGCTTTCTCTCTCTCTCTCCTAGAAATAAATAAAACATTAAAAAAAAAAGAGTGAAAACAGATTTCTCAGTAGTAACAATAAAAGTGAGCAGGAAATAATTTATTTAAAGGGCTAGGAGAAAATTGCTTTCAGTTTAGAATGATGTTTATAGAAAAAATCAAGAGGGAAGGCAGGCTAAATATATTTACAGCAGAAACACTGTGTGTGTGTGTGTGTGTGTGTGTGTGTGTGTGTGTGTGTGTGTGTGTACATATATAAAAAGGCTACCATAAATAAGTCTACATCAAGGGACCTGCCAAAGAATTTGTCAGAGAATAAGTGATCTCAGAAGGAAGGTCTAGTTAAGTGGAGGAATAGCGAAGAAAGAAATCAATGAATAGTTAAATCCAAACAAAATTTTTTAAAATTTATGTATTTATTTTGAGAGAGATACAGACAGCACAAGTGTAGGAGGGGTGAAGAGAGAGAGGGTGCGAGAGAATCCCAAATAGTTTCCGCACTGTTATTTTTTATACTTTGTCAAGTTGGTTTCCATATAACACCAAGTGCTCATCCCCACAAGTGCCCTCCTCTATGCCCATCTCCCCCTCCCCCTCCCCCATCTGCCCTCCATTTGTTCTTGGCATTCAAGAGTCTCTCATGGTTTGCCTCCCTCTCTCCCCCCCACTATTTCCCCCCTTCTTCTCCCCCATGGTCCTCTGTTAAGTTTCTCCTAATCCTCCTATACGTGTAAACATACGGTATCTGTCCTTCTCTGCCTGACTTATTTTGCTCAGCATAACACCCTCAAGGTCCATCCATGTTGCTACACATGGCCAGATTTCATTGTTTCTCATTGCCATGTAGTATTCCATGGTATAGATAAACCACATCTTCTTGATCCATTTGTCCGTTGATGAACACTTAGGCTCTTTCCATGATTTGGCTATTGTGGAGAGTGCTGCTATGAACATTGGGGTCCATGTGCCCCTATGCATCAGCACTCCCATATCTCTTGGGTAAATTCCTAGCAGTGCTATTGCTGGGTCCTAGGGAGGTACATTGTTAATTTTTTGAGGAACCTCCATACTGTTTTCCAGAGGGGCTGCACCAGTTTACATTCCCACCAACACTGTAGGAGGGTGCCGTTTTTCCACATCCTCGCCAGGATCTATAGTCTCCTGATTTGTTGATTTTAGCCACTCTGACTGGCGTGAGGTGGTATCTCAATGTAGTTTTGATTTGTATTTCCCTGATGAGGAGGGACGCTGAGCATCGTTTCATGTGTCTGTTGGCCCATTTCTTCACTGGATTATTTGTTTTTCGGGTGTGGAGTTTGGGGAGATCCTTATAGATTTTGGATACTAGCCCTTTATCTGATATGTCATTTGCAACTATCTTTTCCCATTTTGTTGGTTGCCTGTTAGTTTTATGGATTGTTTCCTTTGCCGTGCAGAAGATTTTTATCTTGATGAGGTCCCAGTAGTTCATTTTTGCTCTTGATTCCCTTGCCTTTGGGGATGTGTCAAGTAAGAAATTGCTGTGGTTGAGGACAGTCAGGTTGTCTCCTGCTTTCTCCTCTAGGGTTTTGATGGTTTCCTGTCTCACATTCAGGTCCTTTATCCATTTTGAGTTTATTTTTGTGTGTGGTGTGAGAAAATGATCTAGCTTCATTCTTTTGCATGTGAGCATGTGACTCTTGATCTTACGGTCATGCATTCAATCCCCACATTGGGTGTGTATGTATATATGGTTATATAGCATATATATATCATAAAATATGTATGTTAATATATATGCTAAAATGTATAAGCTAAAAATATATATGCTGAAATTAAAGAATTAAAATTAAAAACTCATCCACATAGAGAACTCCCAAACTTGTATAGACAACTCACTAGAAATTTTAAGAGTGGTTGGCATATTAGTCACCTGTGAGATCAATATACTCATATAGATTTTGTTTCTATACATCACAAATAGATGGAAAATTTTTTTTTTAATTTTATTTTTGGGGAGAGAGAGCATGAACTGGGGAGAGGGGCAGAGATAGAGTGAGAATCTTTAAAAAAATTTTTTTAACATTTATTTATTTTTGAGAGACAAAGAGAAGCAGATCATGAGCAGGGGAGGGGCAAAGAGAGAGGAAGACACAGAATCCATAGCAGACTCCACGCTCCCAGCTGTCAGAACAGAGTCCGACGCGGGGCTCAAACCCACGAACTATGAGATCATGTCCTGAGCCGAAGTCGGACGCTCAGCCGACTGAGCCGCCAAGGTGCCCCAAGAGAGGGAGAATCTTAAGCAGGCTCCATGCCCAGCACAGAACCCAATGCACGGCTTGATCCCAGGACCCTGGGATCATGACCTGAGCTGAAATCAAGAGTGGGATGTTGAGCCAACTGAGCCATCCAAGTTCCCCAGAAAAAGTAACTTTAAAAATACATCATTTAAAATTGCACTAAAATCCATCAGGTTCTAGGAATAATGTTAGGAAAAGAGAAACAAGACTTTCAGTCATGAAAACTTACAAGCTTTGTTGAATGGCTCTAAAGAAGAGCTTAAAAAGCAGTTATTCTACCTTAAGAATTAGGGAAATTGGTCTCATTACACTTTTGATTTCTTGGGTAAATTATGTTACCCCATATAATACTCTATTTTGTATAGGTTTTTAAATTTATTTGCTCTGAGCTATGGAAATCGCATCTTAATCTTTGTTAATTTCCTCTATTTTGCTTATTTTTATACTATTTACCTCATATCTCATGTTTTAAAAATACATAAAAATAATGAAATGAATAATCTATATTATCACTGAAAAAGTCAGTATTCACATTTTAGTATACTTCTGATCTTCTTTGAAGCATCCTCTGCAATCATCATTTAGGGTGTTTTACCCTCGTAGAAAATTGTCTTGCGGGGTCCATGAAAGAATTGCAGCTAGCCATGGAGATCAGAGTCCTCTTCCCTTGCAACTTCACGCTTCTCCATGCATCCTACTCTTTGGTTATATTCAGATCACTGGAAAATAGTTTCTGCAAATTAGTGATATCTTTGTAAAATCTTTAAAAGTTCACTTTTTCCTTCCAGTGAAATACTGAAAATTCATCTTTCACTAAACCAACAGTTAGCAAAGTTTGCTCATTTGTCTTTAGATTATGCTTAGACTAAATTTCCCCCACATTGACAATTGAAAAGATAATGGAAATTAAATAGTGAGTCTATTTAAATAAATATAGAACAGCGATCTTTTGCTGATAAAAAAAGTATTTTTCATAAATACTTACTTGAATGAACCTTAAGTTTGACTGACTTCTTTTAAGACAGTATGGAAGGAGCCCTTTATGTTATGGTTACAATGAACAGATTTGACTTTTTTTCTACTGAAGGGGAAATATCTCAAAATTAGGCTACACAAATTGATCAGGGCGGAGACTGGTAAATTTGCCAGAAGAAAACTACTCTTCCTTGAATTACACACATTCAATGCTTATGGAAGAAATACCTTCCAAATGCAAGTATAGCTTTTGCTGTTTAGACATTTAATGTTTCTTTTATGAGCTTTAGTAAATTAATTAATATCAACCAAAATGATTATTCACAACAGGCATCCTTTATTGTTACAACTGCAAATGCCCTTTATTAAACCACTACTGCCAGACAGAGGTGAGTGTGGACACAGCTGAGCATTGTTACCCATTTCATGTATGTAATGAGAATATCCAGCATGACTGCATGGGTGCCTGTGTCTGGTTGCTACATGCTGGAAACCATATCACTGGTGTCCAGGGCTCTGATGCATAATAACAGCAATGCTTTCGCTTTAATGTCTAAAGAGCTGTTAATGGGCTTAGTGATGCCTAACACAGACGAGGAGAGTAATCAAGAATATGTATATAGAAATCAGGTAATAACCTCAGTAGCAGTCATACTAAACGTAATACCTGTTGAATGACAGATTTCTATATGCCACGTACTTGGGTAAACATTCTGATTGTACAAGCCCATTTAGGAAGTAAACATGATGATCCCTATTCTGCATGTGACAAAAACTGGAGCTTCTGGTGACAGAGTAACTAGCCCTGGGTCATACAGCTAGTCCCTGGCCAAAGACTCAAAAGCATCTCTTTCTGACTCTAAAGCCTGTGCTACAAACACTCACTATGCAGCCCTGATATTTAAAATACACACAGAGACAAACAGAAAAATATGACAGAAAACCATCATGGGAAACTATCAAAGATAAATATTTTTCATAGGCTTATAATCTATAGTCTATTTATTTATATAGATCTGTCATCTGTCATCACCCATCTGTCATCTGTCACCTCCTTCCTAGCAATATATACCAGTATGTATGTATATATGTGTATGTACATGTGTATGTCTCACAGTGATTGGACCAGTGATGGGCACATGACCCAAGCAGAGCCAATCAGAGTCCTTTTGGTAGATGTGGACACAGAAGGGGTAAAAGCGTCCTGATCCTTTTGAGAGTGTAAATGCTAATGGCTGTATGATCTGGAGCTGCCCTGAATCATCTTTGATGATGATAGATAGAAGCTCAGATAGAAGGCTTTCTTACACATGATACTAACAGATAATGGGCTAAAGAAATAGGTCTTACGATATCATTTGAATCCTGAGAGCCAGTTGTTGAGGAGTTCATGATGTCTCTTAGATATTTCAGTGAGATGATCTGAAAGTAACTTTCCCATCCTTTAAATTTAGTTTGAGTTGAGTTTCTTTTCTCTCAACATAAAAGTGCTGACTCATTTCCATTTAAACCGTGTACTTTTACATTTTGCTGCAGATTTCACCTTCTTTTCTCTCTCTTGTTTTTGTGTGCTATGACCTCTTTCTGCATTGCCAGTTCCTCATCTTCCTTCTGGCAAAAATGAATAATGTGGAGTCTTCATGGATAAACAATTCTGGCGCCTCTTGACACAAATTAATATATATGCTGAGCTAATAGGTGATATTCTGTTTGTGTGCTGGAGAACACAGAAGAAATGCTGTAACGTTAACTATTGTTTTAGTGTTTATTTATTTTGAGAGAGAGAGAGTGTACGAATGGGGTAGGGACAGGGAGGGAGGGAGAGAGAGAGGGAGGGAGGGAGAGAATGAGAATCCTAAGCAGGCTCTCAGTGCAGAGCCCAATGCAGGGCTTGAACTCACCAACCATAAGATCATAACCTGAGCCGAAATCAAGAGTTGGGCACTCAACTGACTGAGCCACCCAGATGCCCCAAGATTAACTACTCATTACCCCAAATGTCATGCCACTGGAATTTCAAAGATTAAACTGCAGCACGAATGCATTCTAGAGAATTCGGCCAAAACATGTTTGAGCCTGCTCTAGCCACTTATCACCATAGAAGTCTGGTTAAATTCCTTCAGGCTGCTGTAATAGTATTTTATAAATACTATTCTAGAATTCCCTAAACTTATACTATCCTATGTTTGATACACAAAAAATCTGACTCTGATATGCAATAAAAATCTTTCATAAATTAACTGATAGCGTGACTTAGTAAATGCCTCTATCAGTAGGATTTAAATAAATTTTAACAGTTTAGTAGCCAATTTAATATAGTTTGGCTACTTTATTAATAATATTTTTCTAATGATATGCATGTACTTGTGGGATGAAAAATATGTCCCTCCTATACATCTTGTAGTATTATAAGAGGTATACAATACTTGTTATCACTGAAAATAGGGAATATTATTTTATGCTAGATGGCAGTTAAATACGCAGAATTATGAGGCATGTCATGTAAAGCTCTCAAGGAAATATATAAAAAAGATGCCTGTCGACAAATACCGTATGTTTTCACTTATAAGTGGATCAGGAGAAACCTAACAGAAGACCATGGGGAGGAGAAGAGGAAAAAATAGTTGGGGAGAGGGAGGAAGGCAAACCATGAGAGACTCTTGAAAGCTGAAAACAAACTGAGTGCTGATGGGGGTGGGGGGGAGGGGAAGGGGGTGATGAGCATGGAAGAGGGTACTTGTTGAGGTGAGCACTGGGTGTTATATGGTGCTATAACTTGACAATATAAAAAGAAAGAAAAAAAAGAAGATGCCTGTCAAGTATTTATTTTTAGTTAGATAAATACTAATTGACTATTGAAAATAAGAGAACTGAAAATATCATATGTTGTATTTGACACTGAAAGTTTTTCTTGGACGGAAGTGCAGTGAATTAAGGAAGGAGTTAAGATGTTTCAGAGGAGGGAAGTTTTTTGTAAATCAGATTAGGAAGTGCAAGTCTTGAGGAAATGTTGGCTCAATTTACTTTAAAATCAGGCAAGGGGTTCTGTGTGAGAAAGGGATACTTTCTTCATGGGAAAAGTCACACAGGATTAATCATTGGTGAAATTTAGGAATCAAACTCAGTTTTGGTTACTTATGAAAATTATTTAAAGATTATGTCTGAAGTGCTTCCAGATTGCTTGAGCAAGTTGCAAGTAATTTCAGTAAAAGTGGTTTTCTGAAGAATTAGTTTGAGAACAATAAAGATGAGATGAAAATACAAGTCAAGCAGTAGGACATGTGGAATTCAGGGAGGATAAATTGTTCTGGGAAAATCCTTCAGCTTTTAATCTCACTGGGTTTTGATTCACAGAAGTGTGTAGAAGCTTCCTTCTTTAGAGTAGGTGAATGAATTTCCTTTTCTGAAGGATGAGACAGCAGAGATACCAAATTCAAAGCACATGGAAGAAATACCTTTTGGTCCTTAAGATGGTGTAGTTTCATATATGGTTTTTACATTATGTGACTTTAAGCTTCTGGAATATAAGAATTAAGACAACTTTTCTAATAAGCCATACACATATGTCTCTTTATTGTTTATTTCTTTTCCTCAGACTTTGCAGTTTGGGTTTGAGACAACTAAATAAATCAAGAACTAAAGCTTGTATGAAATAGCCGAGTCAGGTATGCGCTACCACCTAGCTTCCCACTGACATTTCCATTACCTGAAATGTATAAAGTAAAGAGATTTTGAGCTTCTCAAAGATTAGGCAGTATATAAATAGCAATGCTATAGAAGGGAAATTGGAAACTTGAAGGGAGTGAATGTAAAATATGTGCTGTTGACGTGATCTATGAGCACACTGTAAAACAATAAATATCCCCGTGATGGCTAGCAGCCTTATGCAGATTGCACCAGAAAGGAAAACAATCATTCAGAGCAGCCAAGGAGAAAGTAGATCGTAAGTCAGAAAATGGAACTTTAAAATTAGAAATGTAAATATCTGACCAAAAAGTCAAGGTGGGAATGGTCTTGTCAGTGACCTTAGAGTTTAGCCACATAGACACTCACCTAAAACATCACATGTGACGCAGACCCTGGACTGCCCGCACACGAGCACCACTGACTGACACTGGCACTAGGGAATACTGCTTTCACAACTTCTGTAGAGTTTGGAAAAATGTAATTCCCGCCCCCCCCCACCTCGTTTCCACCAACCCTTCAATTCTGATTTGAAGTAGAGATAAAAACAGTTTGCCTTAATGAAACTGACTAAAAATGGATTCATTTTGCACAAGTAATCTAAGTGAAAACAAAAATATTAAAGAAGTAATTTGCTGAGATCTTTAATAAGAGAATCAATTCCACTGAGTATATTAGACCTCCCCCAAAGAATCCTTTAGAATACGTATAGATTTGATTGGTATATACCTCGTTTTATCCCTTGCCCTGTTAAATTACTCTTCAAAGGGTAGTGAGAGAACTCCTTATCTAACACAACAGTTCATCAAATGTTTACGTGAAGTGAGGAAGTATATTGCTATTTCTATGTTTCATAAAATTTTTATTTTTTATAAAAGTTGATCTTACAAGAATATTATGGTATAATATTTTTTAAGTTTATTTATTTTGAGAGACAGAGCTCATATGTGAGTGGGGAAGGGGCAGGGAGGGAGGGAGAGAGAGCATTCCTAGCAGGCTCCACACTCCGCATATAGCTCCACGTGGGGCTTCATCTCACAAACAATGAGATCATGACCTGAGCCAAAATTGAGTTGGATGCTCAACTGACTGAGCCATCCAGGAGCCCCAACGATACTATACTTCTAAGTGATCAGACAGGATGAACTAATATGGTGAACTCAGCAGTGTGTATTCAAAAGAGCTTTGAAATTTAGGCATAGATGTCTGTTACATTTGGTCACCAATTAGCAGTCACCGAAAAGTTTTTTTCCTGTGGATTTCAGTGAGCAGTATTCATTTGCACTTCTAATATTTTTCATTCTTTTTTTTTTTTACAAATAGTTTATTGTCAAATTAATTTCCACATAACACTCAGTGCTCATCCCCACAAGTGTCTTCCTCCATGCCCATCTCCCCTCCCCCCATATCCATCAGTCCTCAGTTTTTGTCAGCATTCAAGAGTCTCTCATGGTTTGCCTCCCTCCCTTTCCCCCACCATTTCACCCCTTCTTCTCCCCTTGTTCCCCCTTCAAGTACCTCCTAATCCTCCTATACGTGCAAACATATGATATTTGTCCTTCTCTCCTTACTTATTTCGCTCAGCATAACACCCTCAAGGTCCATCCATGTTGCTACACATGGCCAGATTTCATTGTTTCTCATTGCCATGTAGTATTCCATAGTATAGATAAACCACATCTTCTTGATCCATTCATCTGTTGATGGACACTTAGGCTCTTTCCAGGTTTTAGCTATTGTGGAGTGCTGCTATGAACATTGGGGTACATGTGCTCCTATGCATCAGCATTTCTGTATCCCTTGGGTAAATTCCTAGCAGTGCTATTGCTGGGTCATAGAAGAGTTCTGTTGTTAGTTTCCTGAGGAACCTCCACACTGTTTTCCAGAGGGGCTGCACCAGTTTACATTCCCACCAACAGTGGAGGAGGGTGCCCATTTCTCCACATCCTCGCCAGCATCTAGAGTTCTCTGATTGGCTCATTTTAGCCACTCTGACTGGCGTGAGGTGGTATCTCAGTGTGGTTTTTGATTTGTATTTTCCTGATGAGGAGGGATGCTGAGCATCGTTTCATGTGTCTGTTGGCCATCTGGATGTCCTCTTTGGAGAAGTGTCTGTTCGTATCTTTTGCCCATTTCTTCACCGGGTTGTTTGTTTTTCGGGTGTGAAGTTTGGTGAGTTCCTTATAGATTCTGGATATTAACCCTTTATCTGATATGTCATTTGGAACTATCTTTTCCCATTCCGTTGGTTGCCTATTACTTTTGTGGGTTGTTTCCTTTGCTGTGCAGAAGCTTTTGATCTTGATGAGGTCCCAATCATTTATTTTTGCTATTCATTCCCTTGCTTTTGGGGAAGTGTCAAGTAAGAAGTTGCTGCGGTGGAGGTCAAAGAGGTTGTTTCCTGCTTTCTCCTCTAGGGTGTTGATAGTTTCCTGTCTCACGTTCAGGTCCTTTATCCGTTTTGAGTTTATTTTGTGCATGGTGTGAGAAAATGATCTAGTTTCATTCTTCTGCATGTTGCTGTCCAGTTCTCCCAACACCATCTGTTAAAAAAGGCTGTCTTTTTTCCATTGGATATTCTTTCCCGCTTTGTCAAAGATCAGTTGGCTGTATACTTTTGGGTCCACTTCTGAGTTCTCAATTCTGTTCCATTGGTCTATGTGTCTGTTTTTGTGCCAAGACCATACTGTCTTGATGATGACAGCTTTGTAGTAGAGGCTAAAGTCTGGGATGGTGATACCTCCCGTTTTGGTTTTATTTTTCAGTATTACTTTGGCTATTCGGAGTCTTTTGTGGTTCCATACAAATTTTAGGATAGTTTGTTCTAGTTTTGAGAAGTATGCTGGTGAAACTTGGATTGGAATTGCATCGAATGTGTAGAGAGCTTTGGGTAGTAATGACATCTTAACTATATTTATTCTTCCTATCCATGAGCATGGAATGTTTTTTCCATTTCTTTGTGTCCTCTTCAATTTCCTTCATAAGTTTTCTATAGTTTTCATCATACAGATCTCTTGTATCCTTGGTTAGGTTTATTCCGCGGTATTTTATGGTTTTTTGTGCAATTGTGAATGGGATCAGTTTCTTGATTTCTCTTTCTGTTGCTTCATTGTTGGTGTATAAAAATGCAACCGATTTCTGCACGTTGATTTTGTACCCTGCAACTTGGCTGATTCTTGGATCAGTTCTAGTAGGCTTCTGGTGGAGTCTGTCGGGTTTTCTATGTACAGTATCATGTCATCTGCGAAGAGTGAAAGTGTGACTTCCTCTTTGCCAATTCTGATGCCTTTGATTTCCTTTTGTTGTCTGATGGCTGATGCTAGGACTTCCAGCACTATGTTAAACAGCAGTGGTGAGAGTGGGCATCCCTGTCGTGTTCCTGATCTCAGGGGGAAAGCTCTCAGTTTCTACCTGTTGAGGATGATGTTAGCTGAAGGCCTCTCATAGATGGTGTTTTATGATGTTTAAGTAGTTCCTTCTATCCCAACTTTCTCGAGGTTCTTTATTAAGAAGGGATGTTGTATTTTCTCAAATGCTTTTTTGCATCTATTGACAGGATCATATTGTTTTTATCTTTTCTTTTGTTGATGTGATGTATCCCATTGATTGATTTGTGAATGTTGAACCAGCCCTGTAACCCAGGAATGAATCCCACTTGATCTTGGTGGATGATTCTTTTTATGTGCTGCTGGATTCAATTTGCAAGGATCTTGTTGAGGATTTTTGCATTCATATCCATCAAGGATATTGGCCTGTAGTTCTGTTTTTATGCTGGATCTCCGTCTGGCTTGGGAATCAGAGTGATGCTGGCTTCATAAAATGAGTCCGGGAGTTTTCCTTTGATTTCTATTTTTTGGAATAGCTTGAGAAGAATTGGGGTTAATTCCGTTTTAAATGTCTGGTAGAATTCCCCAGGGAAGCCATCAGGTCCAGGGCTCTTATTTATTGGGAGATTTTTGATCACTGATTCTATTTCTTCACTCGTTATGGGTCTGTTCAGGTTTTCTATTTCTTCCCGTGTGAATTTTGGTAGTGAGTGTGTGTTTAGGAATTTGTCCCATTTCTTCTAAGTTGTCCAATTTGTTGGCATATAATTTTTCATAGTATTCCCTGATAATTGCTTGTATTTCTGAGGGGTTGGTTGTAATAAGTCCATTTTCATTCATAATTTTGTCTATTTGGGTGCTCTCTCTTTTCTTTTTGATAAGTCTGGCTAGAGGTTTGTCAATTTTGTTTACCTTTTCAAAAAACCAACTCTTGGTTTCATTGATCTGTTCAATTGTTTCTTTGGTCTCTATGTTGTTTATTTCTGCTCTGATTTTTACTATTTCTCTTCTTCTACTGGGTTTAGGGCGTTCTTGTTGCTCTGCCTCTAGTTCCTTTAGGTGAGATTTTGGACTTGCGCTTTTTCCAATCTCTTGAAATAGGCCTGGAGAGCAATGTACTTTCCTCTGAGGACTGCCTTTGCCGCATCCCATAGATTTTGGATTGTTGTGTTTTCATTTTCATTTGTTTCCATATATTTTTAAATTTCATCTCTAATTGCCTGATTGGCCCGTTCATTCTTTAGTAGGGTGTTCTTAAACCTCCATGTCTTCGGAGGTTTTCCAGACTTCTTCCTGTGATTGATTTCAAGTTTCAAAGCATTATGATCTGACAGTGCGCATGGTATGATCTCAGTTCTTTTATATTTATTGAGGGCTGCTTTATATCTCAGTATGTGATCTATCTTGGAGAACGTGCCATGTACACTTGAGAAGAAAGTGAATTCCCTGGCCTCAAAATGTAGAGTTCTAAATATATCCGTCAGACCCATCTGGTCCAATGTGTCTTTCAGGTCCATTATTTCTTTAGTGATTTTCTGTCTGGTTGACCTATCCATTGTTGTAAGCAGAGTATTAAAGTCCCCTGTTATTAGCACATTCTTATCTACAAGTTTGTTTCTGTTTGTGATTAATTGTTTTAGATATTTAGGTGGTCCCATATTCGGTGCGTAGACATTTATGATTGTTAGTTCTTCCTGATGGGTAGACCCTGTAATTATCTGTAGTGCCCTTCTTCCTCTCTTGTGATTGTCTTTAATTTAAAGTCCAGTTTGTCTGATATAAGTATAGCTACCCCGGCTTTCTTCTGATTTCCTGTAGCATGATATATATTTCTCCATCCCCTTACTTTTAATCTGAAGGTATCTTCCAATCTAAAATGAGTTTCTTGTAGATAGCATATAGATGGATTTTGTTTTTTAACCCATTCTGCTACCCTATGTCTTTTGATTGGAGCATTCAGCCCATTTACATTCAGTGTTATTATTGAAATAAGTGGGTTTAGAATCTTTGTATCTTTTGTAGGGTTCATGTTTGTGGTGGTGTCTCTGGTATCTTTGTTCCTTGCAACCTTTCCTTCAGAGCATCCCCCTCAGGATTTCTTGTAGGGCTGGCTTCATGGTGACAAATTCTTTCAATTTCTGTTTATTTGGAAGGGTTTTTATCTCTCCTTCTATTTTGAATGATAGGCTTGCTGGGTAGAGGATTCTTGGCTACATATTTTTACTGTTCATCACATTGAAGTCTCCTGCCATTCCTTTCTGGCCTGCCAAGTTTCAGTAGATAGGTCTGTCACCATCTGATAGGTTTCCCTTTGTATGTGAGGGCCCTTTTCTCCCTAGCTGCTTTCTAAATTCTCTCTTTGTCCTTGTATTTTGCCATTTTTACGATGATATGTCCTGCAGAAGATCGATTCAAGTTACGTCTGAGGGGAGTCCTCTGAGCCTCTTGTATTTCCACATTTACTTCCTTCCCCAGGTCGGGGAAGTTCTCTGCTATAATTTGCTCCAGGACTCCTTCAGCACCTTTCCCTCTCTCTTCCTCTCCTGGGATTCCTATGATACGGATATTGTTGCGTTTGACCATATCGCTGAGCTCTTGGATTCTTCTTTCCTGTTCCTGGATCAGTTTGTCTCTTTTTTTTGTCAGCTTCTTGTTTTTCTAGAATGGTGTCTTCTAAATCACTTATTCTCCTTTCTGCCTCTTCAATCTGTGCATTGGAGGCCTCTAATTTATTATGTATCTCATTTATCACATTTTTAAATTCTTCAGGCCTATTTTTATTTTCCATTCTCTCTATAGCCATAGTTTCTTTGATGTCCCCTATGTTTTTTTCAAGCCCAGCTATTAATTTTACCATTAATATTCTAAAATCTTGTTCAGTTATGCTGCTGATATCTGTTTTGAGCAGTTCATTAGCTGTCATTTCTTCTTGGAGTTTCTTTGGAGGAGAGCTCTTTTGTCTTGTCATTTTAGTTAGCTTTCCGGCTCTTGTTGGTTTTAAAGACCTGTTATGCTCTCTGTATCTATGAACGCTGCTATATCCAAGAAGACTGTTTGACTTTCCAGGGCCTATCCTTTCAGAGAGTGTTTTTTGAATGGTATCTCTTGGTCTCTCTTGTTTGGACCTTGGTTATTTTATTTTCCTATTTGTAGTGATATTTGGGACTCTCTGTGTACTCTGTGTGCTCTGTGTACTCTCTTGTGTACTCTGGCTTGTTTCTTGAGGTAGCCGTTAGAAGGCTTTCTCAGTGGATTCTGAATCCTTTTTCTCCCAATCTCTCAGGTTTTGTAAGGTTTACAATGGCTTCGGATCTTTTCTGTGTGATGTATGGGTGCACGTGCAAGTACGGAGCTCCTTTCTTCTCCATCATCTTGCCCCCTCCTAATATTTTTCATTCTTTATGTATATTTTTTATTTTGAAAATTTTTGAATCTAAAGAAAACTTAAAATAATACAATGCATGTTCATAGATCCCTCACATAGGTTCATTATTAACATTTTGTCACATTTGCTTATGGTTTCTTTCTGAATTAGTCTTATTATTGTTTTTTGTGCTGAGTATAAAGTTAGTCCAGTGGGATTCCCATTCACATTAGCATCTATGGATACACATACTTTTTTTTTTAACTGTTTGAAAGTAAGACTCTGACATTGCATCTTACCAAAATATTCCAAGAATAAGATGGTCTTTGGCAGAACAGTCTGTCATTATTATCATTGTCATACTTAAGAAAAACACTCAACGTTATCTAATATATAATCCTTATTTAAATTATCTCAGTTGTCCACAAAATATTTGTTTTTTAAGTTGTCATGATACTAAAATTTTTTTAGTCCTGACTAGAAGTTTTGTGGAATAATGCATATTCCACATGTTACTTTGTCAAACTGTCTACCCCACTAGTTTCCAGTTAAAAGATGTTGGGGAAAATACTTGTATAATGTTGTGTTCTCTCAGTGCAGATACAATATGCCTAATGAGAGACCACGCAGGTTGTCTCATATTGGTGATGCTGAGGTTTATCTTTGGGTTAGGGTGGTGGGGCAACGTCTGTTCATTTTAAAGATGTGTTTTTCTTTTGCAAGTAATAAGCCATCTATTCGAGAATATTTTGAGATTGTGTTAAGAACCTACTACTTCCAGGGTGCCTGGGTGACTGACTCAGTTGGTTAAGCTGACTTCAGTTTAGGTAATAATCTCACAGTTCATGGGTTCAAACCCCGCATTGGGCTCTGTGCTGACAGCTCAGAGCCTGGAGCCTGTATTGTATCCTGTGTCCTCCCCTCTCTCTGCCCCTTCCCAGCTCTCTGTCTCTCTCAAAAATAAATAACATTAAAAAAAGAAAATAATCTACTACTTCCAATAGCTTTTTATCAGGTGTGTGTATGCATGTTGATTTGGATTGATAAATTTTTTTCTTAAACAGTAACTTTTATTATTGTCTTGTGATTCTCAAAATATTCTATGTCAATATTTATATACCATGTATCTGTATGTATATTTTATATGTATATGTATATGTTTTATGCCATAATATTTCACTTGTACATGGCAGAATTTAATCATTTTTTCCAGGCTTTTGAATCAAGTTAGGAAAGTTTTTCTCATACTCATACTTGGACCCATTTTTAAAGGTTTTTTCCCTATTAGTGCTATAGTTTCCTTTATTGCATTAAGATCTTTCATTGATTTGGAGTTTACTGGAATATGATCTGAGTTATAGCAATAGTTTTGTTATGTTTTAAATGGCCACCTATTTGGTTCAGCCTACTTATCAAGAAGTGATTTAGAAATCCCCTCATTAAGGGGAAAAACAGTGGGAGAGAGGGAGGGAGGCAAACCATGAGAGACTCTTGAATGCTGAGAACAAACTGAGGACTGATGGGTGTGGGGGCCGAGGGAGGAGATGGGCATGGAGGAGGGCACTTGTGGGGATGAGCACTGGGTGTTCTATGGAAACCAACTAGACAATAAAGTATTTAGGAAAAAAAAAGAAATCCCTTCATTATACAGAAAGTTTCTAAACACGTTTAGATCAATTTTGGGGACTTCTGGTGTGTCTATCTGTTCATGTGCCAGTTTAGTGCCCTTTTAAATAAAGAGGTTTATAACATGTCAGCTCTACCAAGTATATATCTCTACCAAGCTAGCCTCTCTGTAATGCTTTCTCTTTTAAATTCCACAATTTATTTTGTTTGCTATGCTTGCATTATACGCACATGCAGAGTTGTGAAGAGATGTGTCTAGTTCCAGAAAATAAGCACTAACAGACTATTTTCTTTTATAAAAACAACATTAAATGTACATACCAGCTTGGGGAGAATTGACGTCTTGACAACATCGAGTCACTCTACCTGAGAGCAAGGGTGTCTTGTTTGAGTCTCACTTTGTGTCTTTCAGGAGTGTTTCAGAGTTTTTATCCTGTTTCCACAGTTTTTCAAAGTTTATTTGTTAGTATATTTCTTTTCTGTTACTATTTGTTCACCACTGTTGTTACTTAGGGGGCTTTTCTCTTTTGCTGAGTTTTTAAATTGCTTATTAAATGAATAAATGAGGGCTATTGACTTTTGTAGTTTACTTTATATCCTGCGTCTTTATTTAATACCTTACTTTTATTAGCATTATCATTGGTCATTCTGAGTATTTCAAAGTATACTGTCATGTACAAACACATATGGCTACTTCTTTCTACCTATCCCATGTCTCCAGTAGTTTTTGTCTCTTCTCTTTGACTGTGCCTCTAGGGTTTCTATATGATAACATAGTTTACAGATTTCTTTCAATAAAGAATAAGTGTTTAATCTTGTCAAATATTTTAAAGTCTCTATCATATGGTTTTTTTCTCCTTGGGTATATTAAGATGTTGAATTATAATTATTTAAATATCAAACTATCCTTACATCTCAGGAATAAATCCCACTTGGTTGTGGTGAGTTATTATTTGTGTGGTATTAGCTCATAGTTGCTAATATTTACAAACTTTTCATTGATATTAATAAGTTACATGTAGAATAAAAGTGTAAAGGGAAAACTTCATTGAATTTATCTTACTCTTTGGCCTTGGAAGATTAATCATTATTAGGATTAACTCATCTTCGAAAGCTTGATAGACATCTATCTTCTATAAAACTTTGAATCCTTATTTTTTGTCCTGAGTTATTTGATAACTTCTACTTACTAAATGAAAATCATTCTGCTTCATACTTTGATTCATTTTAACCTGATTTTTAATGATGAGCCTCAACATTTTATTTTTATTATTAATCAGTAAAGCATGGAGATTGAAAGCATGCACTCTGGTACTAGACTTGCCATAGGTTAAAATTCCAATTTCAACCATTACCACATGATATTGAGAAATAAATTTACTCTTTGAGTCTCAATTTTTTTTAGAAGCAGAGAGAGAAAGAGGGAGGGAGAGGATATTAAGTAGGCTTCATGTCCAGCCTGACACAGAGCTCTATCTCACTAATCTGGGATCATGACCTGAGCTGAAATCAAGAGTCAGAAGCTCACCAGAATGAGCCTCACTTTCTTGATCTGTATATATAATCTACTTCATAAACTTGTTGTGAGGAAATGACTTGCCAATATGTATACACCCAGCCCATAGTAATGATCAGTAAGTATTAGCTATAATTGTTCTTTTCATTCTTTCATTTATTCAAACATTCATCAAACATTTCAAAACAGTATTGGAAAACTAAAAATGCTAGGCATTGTGATTGATGCTTGGGGTACAAATGGGGATGGCATGAGTCTTAGCCTAAAGATAAGATCACATCCTAAAGAGAAGACCAGATAGATATGGTGGTCAGGAAATGTACCACAGAGGATTCAGAAGGAAAAATAAAACTCATTGAGCAAATAATATATTCAAAGGCATGGAAGTATAAAACCACATTTCAGAAAATCACAAGACCTCTGCATAACTTGAGATTAAGTAGTGATAGGATTGCTAAAGAGTGGGAAAGTGGTACATGTGGAAAGGCCTTTCTGTCATGTTAGTGACTTTGAAATCTTGTGGTGGATGGTGATGGAGGGTTTTTGAAGTATGGAGTTAGGTCTGGCTTGTGTTTAATAGAGACCATTCTGGTAACCAGATGGAGAACGGATGGGAGAAAGGAAGATTGGCAACACAACCAGTGGAAAGAGCAATTGTCTAACCTATATATAGTCTCTATGAATTATCTGGGGACCTTGTGTACAAATATAAATTATAAGCCCTATTCTCAAAGATTTCTGAGTTAGTGGGACTGAGGAGGGGCCTCAAATAAGTAGTTTTAGGGAATTTTAGTCTTCATGATTGGTAGTCACACACTGAAATAGGCCATTGTAACTGTCCAGGTGAAACTTGTTGAAGCTGCTGTATGACATAGGTGGTAGGAATATAAAGCAGAAATGATAATATACGTATGTTTATGAGGGGTTGGGCATCAAAAAAGTCTTAAGGAATATTTAGGCTTTAGTGGATGCAACAGCCTTAAAACATTCTTTCACAGTTCATTTCCATGTCTTCTATACTAATTTAGTTTGGAAATTTTAGTAACACATCTTTCATTTTAATTTTTTGTTTTAGTCCCAGGACAAAATATCAACAGCACAGATTAACTGCTAGAGATAATGTTGAAAGAGAAGGTTGATGTGAATAGAGTTCAAGTGAGTGCCATCGTTACCAGAAAAGGGAAATGTAAAAGAAAAGTAAGGTTTGCAGATGAGTCATCTCCTGGTCATAGTGAGTTCAGAGTTTATAGTTCTGAACTATAGTTTATAGTTCATAGTAGCATTCTTTAGAGGCATCTAGGAAGCTTTGAGAACAGGTCCAGGCTGGGAACACAACTCGGAACCACCGGCTTGTTATTGGTGCGAGTTAAAGCTGAGAGAGTGGAAAATATTACATAGTATGAGGAGAATTCAAGACTTAGGGGAGAAGTTCAGGAACCGTCAGAGGCAGGAAGGAGAAAGGAGTGTACCAAGAAGACAAAGAAAGCCAGCTAAGGCATAACACCAACAGGAGTGTTGTTAAGAAAGTCAGTGGAGCAACAGATGTCAAAAAAAAAAAAAAAAAAAAAGCATTGGGAGGGGATCAGATGTTCCAGGGGAGTCTGTGAGAGCTTAGCTCCAGGATGTGCACCAGGTAGCTGCTATGGAGTTTGCAAGAGCAGTTTCAATGACATACTGAGTGCACCAAGCCAGCTTCTCCCAGTTGAGCTAGGAAAGAAGAAAGGGAAGCAAAAGAAGGGAACATGTAAAGTTTTATTTTTATTTATTTTTTAAAGCAGTGAATATATCTTGGGCACAATGCAAAGCACGTTGCTATTTTTTAAAGTTTTTAAAAATTTCTTTTTCTGAGAGACATAGAGTGCAAGTCACAGATAGTTTTAAATTGTTGGAAAACAGGGAGGAAACACAATGGAGCCTTTGGAAGGATGTAGCATGTGTTTGAAAACAGGACACCTATGAGCCTATTGTAGGAACTGAGAAGCAGCTGTTCGGGAGGAGTAAGAAGACAGCATTCCAAGTGGCATTTGATAAAGCCCAGGGCATAGCAAGCCTTCCTTTATTCCAAAAGTAGCAGAAAGGAAGGAAGGAAGCGGGTGTGTGAGCAGAGATGCATTTGAAGGGTAGGGTTTTTGAAAATAGAGTGAGTTTGTGCCTGACCCTATTCATTGTTTCTGCGCAGTAAAATGGAGAGGGCTGTCTACTGAGAAGGAGTGGATTAAACATTTTAAAGGCACTAAGTGCTGAAAACCTCAAGACACATCTTGATCACGCCCCCTTGTTGAACGGGGTGGGGGCACACATCTCAGATTTGTAACATAGACTTCGTCTTGAAATTATATCAGCCTTTAATATATGGTGACACCAAAATAGGCCTTGATGCAGATTTTCTGCTTTCTCTTTTCCTTATCGGTGCCGCAGTTCTCCTGGGGTGCTAAGTATGTGCTTACCCTTGCCTTTCACGTCATCCTACAGTAAAGGGTTTAGGAAATGCCATAAAGGGCTGGAGCAGCTGGGTTGCGGATTGGGAAAGGCTGGGGGTGGACATGTAAAGGCAGTGCAGAAAGCCTCGATAACATTTGCAACCTGAACATTTTGGTCATTTCAATCCCCGGGCTCTGTGACTTTTCTCCATTTACTCGGGCAGCCCTTACATGTACATTATTATGGGAAAGGCTGGGGTGGGGGTGGCGGAGTAGTTGGTTGAGACCTCATATTGAGGGATCATCTCATTCAGGTCCATTCTGAGCTCCTATAAGCCACCATGGCCTTACTGAGACCCTCACAGGGGAGGAAAATATTGTCTTATTGTCCTAAATAGTAGATTTAATTAAGTTTTTGTGCTTATTTCCAGCCCAGTTTTAAGGATTTCACGTGTATTAACTCATTCAGTATTCATAGCAACCCTAAGAGACAGGTGCTATTATTAGCCTTATTTTAATAAAATGAAACAGAGAAATGAAAATGGAAAATACTTTGCCCAAGGCCAGAACCTGTTCAGTGGTAGAGCTAGGATTTAAATCCAGAAATTCTCCGTTTCCTTATTCAAGTGAGAAAGAAATGAGAAAATGCGAACGAGTGTGGGGTGGTTGGAGATAAAAGCTACTCTCCATAGAGAAGTCTATGGGTAGGAGGAGTGGGTGAAGGGAGCTTCTACAGTAGCAAGACCCTCAGCTTTATTCTCAAAGTGAACAAAACAAGTCATCTGATTCACAGGGAGACAGGATTCACAAGTCCAGCAACGTTCATTTCTCCCTGTAACAAAACCGATTAAGCTATAATGAGTTTCTAATAACTTTCAGTGAATGCCCTGTGACAATTTCCTTTAGTTCAATAGCCCTGTGTGTTTGGCTCTTTGCTGTGGAGCAGTGGCTGCCTGGTGGGGTTAGGGATATGCCTCATACATCCGGAGAATGCCCAACAGCTCCTGAAAGCAGTCATATATGACTTGTTTCCTGCAGAAAGTTCTACTGGTTTGCCCACACGGGTACTCATCATCTATTTGCTTATGTTCAGCAGGTTGAAAAGAGAAGAGAGCCAGCTTAAAAGAATTGAATAAAAACATGAAATCATGTAGATTTTGTATTATAGAAAAGGAAGGAGGGTCCCAGCAGAACAGCAATGGGAATGGTTCCCCTTCTCTCCTTTTAGCTTCTGAGAAATCCCCATCATTCTTTGAAAGAGACCAGATATCCTGCCTACAGACACTGTGACATTTCCTTCCACAGAATCTGTGAAATACTCAATTAATAGCAAGACTTTGGCTTGCTATTCTCCCCCTCCCCACCCACTGGAAGCTTCTTTGGGAGTTTATGTTAGTTCCAAATGAAAATCCTATCTCCCCATGGAGATTTGCTGATCATCTCCAGTCAGAAGAGATTTTCTAGTCCTTGGAACCCCACTAGTATTTAATTCGCCCCATTTGTGCATCATTTAACAAATTATGTCTTTTATGTAAATCTGTAGAGGTTGCACAGCTTTCTTTGATGTAGGGTTCTTGCTTGCCCAGTGCGCTGGGGCTGCCGTCATGGCGTCCTGACCCTCCTCATCCCTCCCAGTTCACATGCCCACCACACAAAGAAGAATAAAAAATAAGCCCATGGCTCAAGCAAAATGGAAAATTCTCTGGGATCATTTTATTAACTTAAAAAAAATTTTTAATGTTGATTCATTTTTGAGAGATGGAGAGAGACAGAGCCTGAGTGGGGAGGGGCAGAAAGAAGGAGACACAGAATCCGAAGCGGCTCCAGGCTCCGAGCTGTCAGCACAGAGCCCGACGTGGGCTCGAACCCACGGACTGCGAGATCATGACCTGAGTCAAAGTTGGATGCTCAACCAATTGAGCCACCCAGACATCCCAGTTTATTAAATTTTAAGGGAAAGGAAATACCTGAAAAAAAAAGGCAGAATGAAACTGTTGGTAGCCATTATGCTGGCCATTAAGCAAGGCCACTCTGAGAATAGCAGCGAAGAGCAGCAGAAACCGGGAGAGAGAAAAAGGAGACTGAGCTCTGAGAACACTGAGCTCCTGGAAGGAGGCTTATCAGTCAGTTGTCCTGTGTGCTTCCAAGGTCTGCGTTTTAATTAATTAATAATAAATAATAATAATAATTATTATTTGCTTAAGGCCCTTTAAATTGAATATTTTTGTTTTCATCAAAAGTCCTGGTTAATAAATTCCAATTAATTTGTAAGTATTTTAAGATCAAGATTGAGGTCTGACCTATGTCTCTATTCTTCCAGAGTTTGAAATGGGCAGCACAGGAAAAAGGAGGGCAGGGGACGGGAGGGGAGGGGAGGGGAGGGAGGAAGGAAGGACGGACGGACACGAAGGAAGGGAAGGACTGATGGTGCCTCCCGCTCCTGCCTGTGACTCCCCCACCTGCCTGTGCAGGGAAAACAAGAGCTCTCAGCTTCCAGCTCATTAAATTTATATTTGTGACTCTTCAGTTCAGTGTTTGTCTTACCAAGAATCCAGCCTGTTTGGCGAGTGATGACTCTCCCTTTGACATGTTTTCCACAGTGACAGCTTATCTCTAGAATATGGAAGAGTTCACACTCCAGCTAGTTTTGCTACAGGCCCAGGTGCAGAAAAGAAAGGGCAGACACTCAGGCGGGTAGGTGGACGTGAGTCGCACACGCTCAGGTGCACGGCTGCACGCACCACACCCACACTTCCAGGCGTCCGTGAGTCACGCTTCGGTCACTTTTTCCTGGTTCCTTTGATTCTCTCCCTCCTGGTGGTGGTTTCTTCTCCCTACACATCTTGATTCTTTATGACAGTTTGATGAGGTAGATTTCACACGCCATAAAATTCACCTGTTTAAAGCCCACAGTTCAGTGATTTTTAATATATTCAGTGTTGTAGAACCATCACCATTTCCTAATTTTAGAACATCTTCATGACCCTGTACCTATCAGTGGCTATTTCCTATCCTTCAACACCCCTACTCCCTGGCAGCTACTAATCTGTTTCCCGTCTCCAGTTTCCTATCGTAGACAAGTCGTATATATAAGAAACATGTAGTAAGTAGTCTTTTCTATCTTCTTCCATTTACCCTTTTGTTTTCAAGGTTCATCCACATTGTAACATGTGTCAGGATCTCATTGATTTTTATTGCTCAACAACATACTACTGTATAAATGCATCATTGATATATCACTTGATGAAAATTTAATTGTTTCTACATTTTGCTCTTATGAATAATATTTCTGTGAACATCGACACAGAAGTTTTTGTGTAGACATGTGTTGTCATTTCTCTAAATTATGTACCAAGGAATGGAATGACTGGGTCATATAATAACTCTCTTTTTCACTTTGTGAGGAACGGCCAAACTCTTTTTCAAAGTGGCTGCACCATTTTACTTTTTCACTACCAACATACGAGGATGCCAATTTTTCTATCTCTTCATTAGTAATTGTTACTGTGCCTCTTTTAAATTTTAGCCATTCTGGTAGATGTGAAATAGTATCTCATTTCGACTTTGATTTCCATTTCCCTAATGACTAATGAGGTTGAGGGTCTTATCATTTGTTTATTGGACATGTGTATATTATCTTTGGAGATATGTCTTTTTTCAGATCCTTTGCCAGTTTATCTACTGGAATATTTGTCTTTTTATTTATTTTTTTAAAAATGTTTTATTCATTTCTAGGAAAGAGAGAGAGAGACACAGCGTGAGCAGGGGAGGGTCAGAGAGAGAGGGAGTCACAGACTGAAACAGGCTCCAGGCTCTGAGCTGGCAGTCAGCACAGAGCCCGACGCGGGGCTCGAACCCACGAACCGCGAGATCATGACCTAAGCGAAAGTCGGACGCTTAACCGACTAAGCCACCCAGGCGCCCCAATATTTGTCTTTTTATTGGTGAATCCAAAAGGCTCTTAAATATGCTGGATACTGGTCCTTTGGCAGATAAAATATTTTCAAGTATTTTCTTCCTTTAGGAAGTTTGATTTTTCACTTTCTTGATGATATCTTTTGATACACTAGTTTTTAAGTTTAATGACGTTAAATTTATGTATTTTTTTTCTTTTGTTGCTTATGCCTTTGGCATCATTTCTAAGAAACCATTGCCCAATGTAAGGTCATGAAAATATAACCTTTATTTTCTTTTGCAGTTTCGTAGTTTTAGATCTTACATTTATATCCATAATTCATTTTAGTTAACTTTTTCAAGTGTAGTAACACAGGGACCCAAATTGATTATTTTCCATGTGGATGTCTGCTTGTCCCACAAACATTTGTTAAAAAGATTATTCTTCCCCACTTAATTTCCTTGGACTTGTCAAAAGGCAGTCATCCATCAGTGAACATTTATTTCTGAACTCTCAATCTGTCCCACTGATCTACGTTTCTATCCTGATAACTGTACCATATTCTCTTAATTATTGTAGATTTATAGTTTTGAAATTGGGACATATGAGTCTTCCAACTTTGTTCTTCCTTTTTAAGATTGTTGTGGCTTTTCTAGGTTACTTGCATTTACATATGAGCTGTACAATCAGTTTGTCAATATCAGGAAAAAAAACATGGCCGTGATTTTGATAAAGATTACATTGAATCCATAGATAAATTTGAGGAATAGTGTAACCTTAACAACGTTAAGTCTGCTGATCTATGAGCGTAGGATTTTTTCCCCACTTATTTGAATCTTCAGTTTCTTCTGACCACATTTCTAGTTTCACTGTGTCTTACACATTGTTAAATTTAATTCTGGTTACTTTTTCTTGTTTCTGGGGTATTATAAATGGGAAAGTTTTCTTAATCTCATTTTCAGATTGTTTACTACTAGTGTATAAAATGGCCGTTGATTTTTGTATCTTGATCTTGTATCCTGCCATACTATTGAAGTCTTCGATTAGTTCCAGTAATTTCTTAGTGAATTCCTTAGGTTTTTTATCTTGTCATCTGAAAGTAGTTTTACTCCTCCAGTTTGGGTGCCTTCGTCTCTTTTTATTGTCTAATTATGCTGGCTAGAACATCTGGTACAATGTTGACTAGAAGTGGTGAGAGCTGACACTGTTGTGCTGACACTTTTGGTAATAGTGGCAACATTGCTGTCTTTTCTATATTACACAGACTGTTACTATGAGTTTTCATAGATGTCCTGTATCAGGTTGAGCCAGCTCCCTTCTTTTGCTAATTTGTTCAGTATTTTTATCATAAACATGTATGGGATTTAATCAAATGGTTTCTCTATCTTTTGATTGATTTCCGTACGCCAAACCAACATTGGAATCTTCTGGTAAATCTCATTTGGTTACGGTATATCCTCCTTCTTCATGTTGTGGGACTTCATATACTAGGATTCTTGCACATATATTTAAAAGGATACTGGTTTGTCATTTTCTTGTGATATCTTTCTCTGATTCTGTTATCAGTGTAATACTGACCTTGGAATGAGCTGTGAAGTGTTCTCTTTTTATTGTTAGAAGAGTTTGTGAAGAGATAGTATTAATTCTTTATTAAATGTTTAGTAGAGATTACTAGTGAAGTCATCTGTTCTGTGCATTTCTTTATTGGAAGTTTTTTAATTATGAACTCATTCTCCTTGTTTGTTATACATCTACTCAGGTTTTTAATCTCTTTTTGAATCACTTTAAGTATCTTCTGACTTTCTAGAAATGCATCCACTTTTTCTCATTTACCTCATTTACCTCATTTATTGTCATACTCACTGTATTCTCCTAAAGAGGACTTTTCATTTCTGTAAGGTCATTAGTCCCCTCTTATTTCCTATTTGAGTGTTTTTTTTTTTTAATCTTTCCCCCCTCTTGGTTAATTTGGTTAAAAGTATATTTACTCTGTTGTTTCTTTTTTTTTAAATCTACTTGATTGCTTTTTTTTCCCAATCTAATTATTATTATTTCCTTCTTTCTGGCTGTTTAAGTTTAATTTTATTTTTCTAATATTCAAGGGTTAAAGGTTAGATTACTAACTTGAAATATTTTGTGTTTTTTAATGCAGGCATTTACAATTACAAAGTTTTCTTCAAGAACTGCTTAGCTACTTCTCATAAATTTTATTATGTTTAGTTTTTGTTTTTAATTTGCCTCCAAGTATTTTCTGTCTTCCCTTAGAAATTTTTTCTTTGACCCTTTGGTTATTTAAGAGTTTATTGTTTATTTTCCACATACTTGTGAATTTCCCAAGTTTTCTTTGGTTGTTGATTTCTAATTCAATTTTATTGTGTTCAGAGAAAATATTTAGTATTATTTCAGTCCTTTAAGTTTTATTATGTCTTGTTTTATTTTCTAGTAGATGGTCTATCTTGGAGAATGTCTCATGTACAATTGAGAAAAATGTATATTCTGCAGTTGAAATGTGTGTTTTATGTCTCTTAGACTTACTTAGTTTATGGTATACTTTAAATGTTCTATTTTCTTGTCCATAGTTACCTTCATTGCTCAGTTTATTATTGAAAGTAGAATATTGATGTCTCTGATTATTATTATTAAATTACCTGTTTTTCTCTTTAATTCTGTCAGCTTTTGCCTCATCTATTTTGGTGTACTGCTCTTAGGTACATATTTGTTTGTAATCATTATATCTTTCTGGTGAATTGACCTTCTTAACATTATAAAATGTCCTTTGTCTTTAAGCAACAGTTTTGATCTTAAAATGTTTTGTCTAAATACTCCCATTTCTTTTTGTTGCTTCTTGCATGGTATGTCTTCATCTACTCTTTTACTTTTTTTTTTTTTTAATATTTTTTTATTTATTTCTAGGAGAGAGAGAGAGAGACAGCGTGAGCAGGGGAGGGTCAGAGAGAGAGACACAGACTCCAAAACAGGCTCCAGACTCTGAGCTGGCAGTCAGCACAGAGCCCGATGCGGGGCTTGAATCCACGAACCGGGAGATCATGACCTAAGAGGAAGTCGGACACTAAACCGACTAAGCCACCTAGGCGCCCCTCTACTCTTTTACTTTTAATTGATTTCTGTCTTTAAGTCTAAAGTGTGTAATAGGCAATATAAAACTGGAACATATTTTAAAATACATTCTTCTAGTCTCTGACTTTTCTTAGGAGAATTTAATATATTTACATTTAATGTGATTACTGGTGAGGTAGGAAAATATCTGCTAGTTTGTAATTTGGTTTTTTGTAGGTCTCACCCCCCATGTCTGAATTCATGTCTTCCAAACATTAAATACATATTATCTAGTGTATCTTTTAAATTACTTTTTTGTTACTTTTAAAATGTTTTTTGGGGTTTATTCCTTAATGGATGTCCTAGGAGTTACCTTTACCATCTTAATTAAAATCTAAATTAAACTTAAAATTAAAATATGCTTTAAAATATTACTAACAATTTCACTAAGTATCCAAAATCTTTGCTCTAATATAACTCCATTCACTCACTCCTCCTTTGTGCTTATATTATCATACCATACTAATTACGTCAGAAATATTTCAATATAAATTTGTAATTTTCAAATGAAATTCTTGTTTAAAACAGAACAGTTGTGACAAAGTACATTTATATTGTCTTTTTTAATACCTGATATAGTTAACTCAATTAGTGCTTTTATGCCTTTATAGGAATTTAAGTTACTGACTAGTGTCATTTTATTTCATCCTAAAAGTTTTCTTTCTCCATTTCCTGTAGGACAGGCTGGTTAGCAGTAAACTCTCTAAGTTTTTGTTTATCTAATAGTGATGTCTTATTTTTTCTCAACTTTTTAAGGGTAGTTTATCTGTATACAGAATTGTTGGGTAACAGTATTTCTTTCAACACTAGAAAATGTCACTGCACTGTTTTTAGGCTTCCCTTATTTCTGATGAGAAAGAGAGCTGTTTGCTTTATTGAGGATCCCTTGTATTTCTTATATGTTTTATTTTCTTTTTCATATATGTTTTCTTTCCTATTGCTGTTTCCAAGCTTTTTCTCTTGGAACTTTTAATTTTGTCAATTTGACTATGATACATCATATTCTTTGATCTCTTTGAACTGTATTTGGATTTCATTGAGATTTTTCAACATGTACTTTAATATGTTTTCACAAAATTGGAAAGTTTTGGGTCATTATTTCTTTAAAATATATGTGGGCTTTCAGTTTTTGTGTGTTGTTGTTTTGCCATTTTCTCTTCTCTTTCTTGAGTTCATAATTTCTTTGTGTTCTTTTTAATAATTTCTGTGTCTTTATTCATATTCTCCATTTAATGAGATATCATGATGATATTTCCTTTACTTTTTTTAGATACACTTTCCTTTATTTCTTTGATCATATTTATAATAGCTGATTTTAAGTCTTTGTGTATTAAATCCATACTTAAGACTTTCTCAGGAAAAAATTTTTGTTGGCCACTCTTTCCTCTGTGTATGTAGCATATGTGACATTGGTTTGTCCATTTCCTCTTTTTTTTGTGGAAAACTGGACATTAATATACTCTAATGATAATATTCCTTCCTCACCAAGATTTATTATTGTTTTCATGTTTTTTGAGGTTTTTTTCTGTTACTCCTTATTTGTTTAGTTACTTTCCTGGACTAATTTTGTAGATTCTGTCTTCCCTTCTGTATGTGGCTACTCATTTCTCTGCTAGACTTTTAGTCTTTGTGTCTTTATTTTTAAGCCTGGCTTCCTGGGGGTGACTCCCTGATCAACATAATTTCCTGGTCATTCAGTGATTGGTCACAAGATTTCCTTAAATGCCCTTCCTGTATGTCCTTGACTTTTTGCTAGTGATATTGGTTTATACAACACTTCTTCTTTCACTTCCTGCTTGGTCATTGCCTCAAGGTCGAGAGAAGAGTAGTGACGAAGCAATATTTCTTCCTTGGATCTTTCCTGGGTATGCACACTTGTAGAAGCTCAGGCTTTTAGATCCCTAGGATTATGTCAGAGTTTTTAAAGGTTATCTACTTCCTCCTTGCCTCCCTACTCAGCTAAGCTCTATGTCACATCAAATAGCCATCAGATGCTGAGAATACCCATTTTTGGAGGATCTCAAAGTTTGGAGGAAAGTTTGATTTTGCTTGAAAGTACTTTTTACAAAGCTCAAAAAGCAATCATTATCTCACTATTGTCTGTAATTCTGCTGGCTTTTGTCTACTGAGTTCTGAGCTAGGAAGGGAAGGGAGATGCAGTTGGCTCCAAAGTAAAATGTTACAGAATGTACTGTGTTCGTTTTTTGGGGGGATAGATGATTCTCTGCTTACTTTCTATCTTTGGTTAATTGCCCACATTCTGATATGTTTTATTTCCATTGTTTTGCCAATATTTTCATTGCTACGAAAGATGAGGAGTTCCCTGAAGTCACTGATATTTTGGAAGTTGACTGCCATTTCTTGTTTTGTTTGTTTGTTTGTTTCCTGCTTGCTTGCTTATTTATTTATTTTCTTTCATAGTTTATTGTCAAGTTAGTTTCCATGTAACACTCAGTGCTCATCCCAACAAGTGCCCTCCTCCATGCCCATTACCCCCCTTCCCCTCAACCCCACCCCCATCAGCCCTCCGTTTGTTCTCGGCATTCAAGAGTCTCTCATGGTTTGCCTCCCTCCCTCTCCCCAACTATTTTTCCCCTTCTTCTCCCCACCATGGCCCTCCCTCAAGTTTCTCCTAATCCACCTATAACTGAAAACATATGGTATCTGTCTTTCTCTGCCTGACTTATTTTGCTCAGCATAATACCACTTCTTGATTCTTAATCATTTGTTTTTCCTATGCACTAATGCTAAACTCTTATTTTATCTATTAAGTATTTTTCAAGATAATTATATCAAGGAGTTATAATTCTTTGTATTTTCCTTATGTTGTAGTGTTTACAGTACATGTTCAACAAGTAATTGAATATATTTTACTCTGTGTTGCCAAATGTCCATTGGAGAGCAAAATCACCTTATGGGGAACCATTGATAAACATTATTTCCTTAAATGTTTTTCACAATTCTGCTGGGTAAGTATTATTATCTCCATTTTACAGTGACCCAGAGAGTTACATATATATCTTACAATATCGCACATCTATGTAAGTGGCAAAAGTTTAAATACAGATTTCTCTGACTCCAAGGAAAATCTTAGGGATGGTTTATAAATTAAGAAGAAACACTGTGTCATTTTTATGTTTTTGAGTTATAACTTCCTGAGACCTTACCAGTTTCTAGGAAATTACATTTTATTTTATAATTTTGGCAATAAGTGTTGGACATTATTACACATTTCACTGAGCTTTTAGAGCCCAATTAATTGAGTGGTCAAGCAATGATACTTGGTCAACCTGGCTTTTTTTTCCCAAAGCAGTGACCTTGAACTTATCATAACTGAGTTTGTGGAATGTTAAGGTGTTCACACATGAAATCAGTGACATTCTCCCATACCTTCTCTTGTTTTAACCATAAGCTCTCAGAGGAGGCTGATGTTGGGTTGTTCACACTCACCCACATCCTGTCGTCTTGTCAATAGAACACAGGGAGAAGTGTGCAAGTGCCTCAGGCAGGTTTCCTCACATCCTGTAACCAAGGCAAAAGTGCCATGATTCCCTGTATTTTATGGCTAATATAGCAGCAGGCTGGCAACCAAGGAAACTTCATGTGTCCACCTGTATCTTACTGTGTTAGAAGAACAAAATAAGGAAAACTTCTTGAAGTGGTAATCATGATCAGGATTATTTATGATTAAGATTACACTCAGACAAATAATGCATCTTTGATGCTTTTTTTTCATACAAAATCCTCTTGACAAAGGAGTGTATCTAACCAAATAGCTGCAAACAAGGCTAAGAACATGTATTGAAACTCTTGTTTTGTCACAGTCACAGTATTAAACTACTTTCCCTAAGCCCTGGTTTTCTCTGCTTCTCAAGGAAACAGAATTCTTAATATTGTCAAATGAGCAAGAATATCCTGTCCTCTTCAAGGTCCGTCTTGCTGAACTAAGAATCAAATTGACAAGAGACCAATTAAAAAAAGAACATTTAAGTTAATTTTGCATAACGAGTAATCCACACAGACATGGAAATGTCACAGACAGGCAAAGTGAGGTACATATGTCATCTGAACTCAGGAGAAGGGGACAGAAGATTGGGAACTTGAGGGAAAGGTAATTTATGAGGCAGTAAAAAGTAGGTGTTTGGTAACTTGTCGTTTGCCCTACAGAAGGGTCACTCAGATAAACTTTATCTTTGGTAATAACCCTTGTTCTGGGAAAGACTCACAGTTGAGATTCTTCTATGAAATAAATGGAGGGGCAGAAATTTCTCTTGAGCCCACAGGTTGTCACTTGCCTCCAGTTCAATATAATCTTTATGCCCAACTGGCCCATCTTGAGGCAGTCTTCCCCTTGCCCCTACACCATCAATTACCTCCCCAAGTCACAATAGGGATAAAGAGAGCACACATGAAATTAGTTCTTAAAGTTATTCAAATGCCAATTTTAATTGTTTTAAAACCCATGCTTCACTTTTCATATTGCTTTATTCCCATGTAAAGAAAGCAATCAGTGAGAAAGGAGAAGGAATGTTGTGCTATTTGAGAACAGGAACTGTATTTCTAAGTATCATAAAGTTGTTCCTCAATTAATGATCATTCATGCATGGATGTGGGTCCTTAGGTTCATTATGTGTGGAGGACTCAGGCTCAGCAGGATTCACTAGTGAACACCACAGTTATGATCACTGTATATTCTTGCATACCTCAGTAGCCCCTTGTTTTCAGTGTAAGTATTGTATCCATGAATGTAAGTGGCATTTATGATAGATCGGTTTGTCAAGTTTTTTTTTTTTTTTTTAAAGATTTTTATTTATTTCTAGAGAGAGAGAGAAAGACAGCGTGAGCGGGAGGGTCAGAGAGAGAGGGAGTCACAGACTGAAACAGGCTCCAGGCTCTGAGCTGGCAGTCAGCACAGAGCCCGACGCGGGGCTCAAACCCACGAACCGCGAGATCATGACCCAAGCGAAAGTCGGACGCTTAACCGACTAAGCCACCCAGGCGCCCCTGTCAAGTTTTTTTAAGGAACATTTGTGTGTGTGTTTAAAGTCCCATCATTATGATATACATTAATACTTTATTCAGTTAGATTAGGGATGAGCCATATTTTATGAATAATGTTTGACACACACACACACACACACACACACATACACACACACACACACACACCTGTGTTTACTCTAAACTCTACACATTGTGATTGAAGGAAAGATGAATAAAGGGTTTCATACTATGAGGCAAAGAGTAACTCCAGCTTTTTTGTACCTCCTAAACCATTTAACTCCATCAAAAGCAGGTCAGGAACAACTTTCTTTGGAATCAATGAGTCAATTATAAGGCTGGACAAAATTATAGGAATGAGAAGGAAACGAGAGAGTCCATCTGAGTAATGAGAGATTTCTACTACATTCTTGGAAGTTAGGAACATAGTCTCAAGCAACTTCTCAGTGTCTTTTTGATCCTAAGCTAGTATATTTAATGACATGGGGAAATAGCATTTATAAAACTGAAAAATTAGAAAAAAAATAACAGTTGCAAAACATCTAGAAAAATAATTAGCAATATTGTTTATGCCAATTGTTTCTAATTCATTGAGAGTGAAATGTTCTTTGCCTATAGATAAGGTAAACACCTGCTGCATTTGATCAACTTTGAGACAGTAGAAACCTTTGAAAATGACCCAACTTGATGTACAGTACAGCATCAGATGAAAAAAATTCAGTATTTTTTTTTTACTATGGATGGTGTGAGCACTATTTCTATTTCTTCAAAAGGCAGAGTGTTCAGTGCCTAGAAGAAAAGTAGGCACTCAGTAAATGTTTGCTGAATAAAACGGCAATGCACAAAATAAAAATCAGCAGCAGAATAAAAATACTGAATTACTGCATGAATAAACAGTAACATAGATATCTTCATCAGTGACTTGCTTTTGCCTCTGTGTATCAGCAGCTAAAGGTCATCTCAAATCCCTAAAGAAATAAAGAGTCTCACAAAAAATATTTTCCCAGTATATGTAGTTCTGGGAAAGAGCTTTCACCTCGAGCTCTGCCTGCAGTGCTTTGAATATTAATATTGTGATATAATATTAAATAAGAAATTTAATCAGAAAGTATAAATGTATGTGTGTGCAGATGTAAACCTTACCTTTCGACATGTTAACAGCAGAGACTATATTTGGCTTAACATTTTTCTCTTCTGTTATCCAACAAAGAATCATATTATTTCTTGTCAGGGAACTGGCAGCTAGTCATCAATTTCAATTAATCAGAATACTTCAAATAATCTGGAATGCTTTTGCATTATTAAATATTTCAGCAACACTTGAGACTTTCTCTTTAACATCTTGAGAATGATTTAGCATTATTATTTTGGACAGATTCCTGCATATGTTTATCCCCTACAACTGAATGTCTGTTGGTAGGGAAAAGAACCAGCAAAAACTCCTTTTTTTGACCCTGTCTCCTGGCTAATCCTGAATCACAGCAGCATCTGAAATAAACTCACATCCACCCATCCAGGGAGGGATAAATGGTCATAAGACTTTTCTTTGAGTAAACTCTAAAAACACCTTTTGAAATCCACTTTCCCATGACATCATGTTTCCATGTATTCTAGTTAATTAATGTCTATTGAGTAAGCAGTGTTTTCTATATTTGGACAGAGAATAAAATTTGTTCCATGTTGTGTCAGAAGCTTGCCTTTGAAACATTGGTGCATATACTTCATATCTCTGTGGTACACAGGACAGACTAGTCAAAGCTATTCTGGTCATTATGAATTTGGCTTGAAATAAACTCCTTTTTCATTTAATGTAGACCTAAGGGCAAGAACAAATTCTTCCTTGTTGTCTAGGAGTGATCATTTTGATCATGTTAACCTAGTTAAGTTCTCTGTTGAAAGTAACATGTTGAAGCAAGTATTAAATGAGAACAAAGGGATTTTTATGAATTAAAGATGCAAGATCATCCAAGCTGAGTGAGTATGAAATGGAGAAGAGTTTGGAGTCTAAAGTGAAAACAAATTATACATGAGAAGTTTAAAAAGAGATTTGGTCTGTTTAAGAAAACTATAAAATGATAGATCATGTTGCTTACTAGTTTGCTGAAATACATGGCTCCCTAATTGCAGATACTTTGTTGGAAACATTACTGTATCTTCTGGGGTGGGGCAGTGCTGGACACATAGCAAGCGCTTAATAATTTTGTACTGGATAAATAACTGTGACTATTAGGTAGCTGTGGCCAGAGACTTCTTCTAAGATTGGTGGCTCTTGGTAAGGATGCACAAAGTAAGAGAGATAGTGACCAGAGTTAGGAACATTGATCTGGGATGAGTATGCTTCTGATACAGTGAATTTATCTCCTGCATTTTAATCCTCTTTGTTGCTATAATCAAATTTCTTCACTGCCAGTGATTGGTAAATATTCCTTCCTAAGCAGTGCATGAGCCAGAGATTTAATATTGGAATTAAAGAGAATAGAGTGCTTTGAAAGAAGAAACACTTGAACTTGGGGAAAGAAGGAGTGAAATACAGGTAAAGAATGATCTGAACCTGACTAAAAAAGTAAACTACAAATTCTGTTTCTAAATTTACCCTCAGCCCTTTACTGACAATTATCAAAAATGAATCTCTACATAAAAGATGTCTGATAGAATTTTCTTTGTTGATGCAGAAATGTTTTGCAGTCTGCATTGTTCAATCCAGTAGCCACTAACCACATTGACCGATTGATCACTTGAAATGTGGATTATACAGTTGAGGAATTGTTTTCAAATTTATTTAATAATTAACTTGAACTCAAATAGTCACATGTGGCTAGTGGCTATTGGATCGTACAGCACAGGGCTAGTTCTGTGTCACCTACAGTTACATGTTTGCTATGGTGGTCGATGACAGGAGACCACGACATCAGAAGCACTTCTGCTAATTGGTGCCCAGGTCAAAGAGGACTGGTGTTGCTGGAAGCTACCACAGTTCACATCTCTTAGCATGGATGCTTTTTCAAGTAGGGAAGTTGTGTTTTCTTTTACAAGAGGAAAGCAATATCAATCTTTTCCTTATCACATAGTAGCAGGTCATTACACAGGGCCGAGAGAAGAATATAATAAATCAAGGGTCCCCAGAAGTGCATTTAGTAAAAGAAAACAAAGAGTGTTTGTGATGTTTCTGATGAACAGGGAATGTTCGGCTTTCAGTGTCAAAAATAGCGCTTGGATTTGCAGGCTTACCTCTGACCTTCAGCTCTGATAAGCAAGATAAAGAGAGTTTATTGCCAAACCTCGGAGCTGTCAAGTCAGGGTCAGTTGAAGCATTGAATTCCTCTGATAAAGAATAAAGTGTCTGCTCAGAAAAGGGCCAGCTCCATGAGACCAGACACAGAGAATTAGGTGGGAAGAATTTCAAACAGCATTTTGAGAGGGGACAGGGTAAGAGAACTAGCAGGGGAAAAATGACCAAGAGTCGGCTTGTGTTTATGCATAAGAAATAACAAATAAAATGGGAATCATTCTGTTTTTATTTAGAACATGTCCCCAGGAAATGTGGATTCTCATCGACTGTGCTGCTGAGGGGAAACAAACACCCCTCTGCAGGGAAATTTGCTAGTAATTATCCAGGAACTATTCAAATGTGTACATTTTTGACCCAGCAATTCCATTTTTAGAAAAGTATCATAAGAAATAATCAAAATTGTGCTGTGTATAGCTAACGGCCATTCACTGAGGCAGTAGTTATTACAGCTTTAATTTTAATGGAGAGAAATTATAATTGAACGTCTGTCAATACAAAGTTGGTTAATTAAACTATGTTACTTCCATACAAGGGTACATCATTTGATCATTAAAATAAGACGTGGAGAGATGTCTGTAAGTGCACAAGAGTTTATATATACATATATATTTTCTTCTTGCATATCTGTGTTTTAAAGTATCCTTCAATATATTTAAAATTTTCCTAAATATATTTAAAAGGCATTTTCAAGTATATTAGCTTTACAATAAAAAGAAAAACTTTTAATGTTCATTATGGTTTTGTTTTACCAAATGGGTTTTTAGCTATTCCGTGATCTTCCTATCTTGGTTGTCAAGGAGATCCACTGTATCTGTTATCAGATGGAGATCAGAGTGTGCAAAAAATAACCTTCTTTGGTGCCTCTCAAAAGCTCTCCTGCCTTACAGGTCCAAAAGGATCTTAAACCATACAAGCAGTCAAAGTATGTAATCTACCTTATCCATTTGTACTTTCAGTTTGCTTACATGATTTACATTCCTGCTTGCTTATCGCCGTTAATAAGCAGAGAGCTGTGTCACTGTACTGGTTGTTTCCTATTTCTCTTTAGAAAGATCTGGGTCCCTAACTGGATGGCTGCAGGAAACTGTCCCCAGAGTGCATGCCCACTGCTCCACTCTGGTCAGTGAAAATTTGCAATGTGTTTTCCAAAGAGCATGAAATCAAGGCATGATGGACCCATTCCCTTTGTCTCTGCAACCCCATTTTTGAAGACAAAGAATCTTACTTCTCAGTTCTTTCTAAATGTACTAAAGCAACAACAGAAAGAAAAAGAGAGACCAAAGCAAACCAAAAATCCCAAGCAAACGAACAAATCCAACCTGTAATTTGGATGTGTCAGTTCATGGGAAGGAGTGGAAGCAGAAGTCTGGATTCATCTTCATTTGTCTTGATTGCTCATATTGAAAACCATGGCCAGTTTTCCAGTCTCCTACCTCCACTCTGACTGGGTTTAAGTGATATGCTTTAGGAAGCTTTTGCAGAAACGAAATTACAATGCCAGGAATGGACCAGAAAGAATGTTCTCATAACAAAAGGCCATGTTGGGTCTTTATCTTTTGTCAAAGCCAAGTCTCATGAAACAGTAACACATATATTCCCACGAGTGACAGAACATGCCTTTTCTATCACTGTCACTTTGGACAGAATGTACACAAGTCGTGGGAATATCCAGAAAGCTGAATTATTGCAGGGATGCTAATATAACTTAGCTAGCCTTTGACTCCTATCAGTGTTTATATGTAGTTTGGAGGCTGTAGGTGTTTTCTTGACTAATTTTAAATATATTCTTTTTTATGTTTATTTATTTTTTTGAGAGAGAGAGAGAAAGAGAGAGTGAGCAAAGGAGGGCAGAGAGATAGAGAGGGAATCTCATGCAGGCTCTAGACTGTAGGCACAGAGCCTGACACAGGGCTCGATCTCAAGAACTGTTAGATCGTGACCTGAGCTGAAATCAGGAGTCAGGCACTTAACTAACTGAGCCACCCAGCGCCTCACAACTAACTTTATTAAAGAGCTGAAAGTGTCACCTGACAGTGGCTATGTCACTCACACAGGTCCTAGTGGTAAAGGTCCACTCCATAGTCCTGCATAGCATATACCACATCTGAAATCACTTGTTTAATGTCTCTGTTTTCCTTATCACTGTAAGACCCTTGCTTTCATGGACTATGTATCTTTTCACTATTGTATCCCTTTGGTTTTCGTTTTGTACCTGGGGCATAGTTGATATTAAAAATGTGTATGGTGAATGGACAAATGAGAAATGTTTAAGGAAATCTAGAACAAAGGAAGGCCTTGCTGAAAGGGGGAATAAGGACCAGGGCTGATAAGGTGGCAGGTCCAGTACAAAGTACTATGGGTCTACTTGCTAATATTCATGATTAATCAGCACGAAATAATAACAGTGGCATCACTAATAATATTAGTTACTATTTATTGGATGGCAATAAGTCAAGGCCTTTCCATTCTTGATGACATTCAATTTTTATAAGAACAATGCAAAGCGATAATTATGTTCTCATTTTTGTGGATTAAAAATACTGAAGTGTAGAGTATTTATGTAATTCAAGGTTACAGCTGCAGGATGCCTATTAGGCTCTTTCCAAGGACGTATTCCAAAAAAGGAATAAAATGGGAGAACCATAATTTCATTAGTTCTCTGAAACACAAAGCCTGTGTACTTTTCACTCACCGTATCCCACTCCTTCCCAGAAAGGGAATTTAGATGAATTCTATCTGTAGAATGCACCTACCTGCATAATACTGAACAACTACTGGCTAACAGGTTTCTGCAGACATGGCTGAGGTGCTTCCTGAGTGATCCTCAGACCTCCTCTGTCATAAGGAACTGAGGTGCTCAAAAAGATGGAAGAAAGCTCTCTTGGGGTGAGCTTCTTGAGTTAAAGCTTAGGGCTGAGTTTTCCTAAGAGAGTTATATACATCAGCAAACCCTGTTAAGGATTCCAACACCTTCCTGATGGGAGTGAAGAACAGCATCCAGGCAGCTCACCCCCAAAGGATCAGCAAAAATGAGGAGGCAGTAGGAAGACATGTGGTGGAGGCCAAGACCCCATTAGAGAAAGAGAAGTCATAGTGGAGGGAAAATAACCTCACCTGGACTCTGCTGAACCTCAGAGGCAAACACCCAGCGTCAAGGGGCAAGTCCTCAACATCTATGTGTGATCATCTGGATTTGTCATTTTCTGGCCACTGGTGGGAAATGTGAAACCCCAGCCGACTTCTGACTGGCATATAAAAGCCTGGCTCTTCGGCCTTGTAAACTTGTCTGAAGAAAGCTGACCTTGAATGGATGGGTGATGAGGGGAAGAAATGCAGCTTCTTTTGGTTGGGGGCAAAGTGAAATTAATTTATCTGTTTTCTTTCCCTCATGCTTAGCTCCAGGTCACTGAAATGTGCTCTAGGAAATCATTTATCCTTAGTAGGATAGGGTCTCTATATTCACCTTATCCTTCTATACCAGTCCCGTTCCAGGAACCAAATAACAAGGAAAGAGCCCAAGCTTACTAGGGGTGACCTGAAACAGAGATCAGGGACTAATAGCTGAACTAAATTTAGTTGTTTTTATGGGCTAAATTGTGTCCCTTAAAATCATGTATTCACAGTACCTCAGAAGGTAACCATATTGGGAGATAAGGTATTTAAAGAGGTAATTAATTTGAGATAAGGTCTTTAGGATTGGACCCTAGTTTATGACTGGACTACTTATCAGAAGATGACTTTAGGGCATGTTCAGAGGAAGGACCATGTGAATAAACGATGAGAAGACAGACATTTGCACACCAAGGAGAGAAGCCATAGAAGAAACTAGCTCTACTGAGAGCTTGATCTTAGACTTCCAGCTTCCAGAACTGTAAGACAATAAGTTTCAGTTGTTCAAGCCCCTCAGCCTGTGGTACTTTGCTATGGGCAAAATGAATAGAGTGCTCCAAGGTTCTGAAAATACTGCATGAAGGTTGAAGGCAGATGGAGCCAGGAGCCAAGGGGATTGCACACCACCCCTGGGCCCAAATATTGCCTCTATAAGTGAATTAAATCATCAGATTTTAGTGTGCCTTGAACTAATGCAAAAACAGAATGTATGCTGTTCACAGAGAATATATGATAGGAGTGATAGTAATGGGTATTTATAGAGTGTTTATTGTGGTCCAGCCTGTGCTCCAAGTGTTGTACAAATATTACTTCACTCAATCCTCGCTGCAGCTCACAGAAGGAAGTAGTGCACCTCTCCTCATTTTATGGATAAGGAAACAGTCTTAAGTGGCTTAAGTAATTGGTTTACAGTTACCCTGCTAGGGGCAGGGCTCAAGCTCTGACAGATGAATGGGCTAAATTAGGCTGAAGATGTTTAGATGTTGTTGAGGGCCATAAAACAAAGAAGTTGCAGAGCTGGGGCTTCTCATCAGCTCCTCTACATTCACATCTTTCCACCATTCCTCCTGGACTGCAGTGAGTCAGATGAATGGCGTTATTATTCACCCAGTGTGTTTGTACCACTCTTTAGAAAAGGAACAGCCTGTTATAATCAAGAAAGCTAAAACATCAGTGGTGGCGGCTAAGGATGGCCTTTGTCAACTTTATTTTTGTTCGAAACTTTTTGTCCTCATTTTTGAAATTATTTAGAGAAAACCCTCAGCTTATGCTGAATATTTATTATACATGATTGATCTTACAACTGGAATTATGCCATGATATAAGGCCACAGGAATCCTTAAACACTGACTCACAGGCCCAGCTGGTGCTTAATTTGTATTTGCAATCAGCAGGGTAGAAATATTTTTTTTTTCAGGCTGAGTAAACATATGAAACCAGGATCAATATAGATGGGACATGTTTACAATTAACAAAACATGAGTTCTATGGTATTATGGGGGGAAAAGGAGAAGAAAAGCAAGGGCTCTTATCTAATATTCATCGAGTTGCTCTAGGGTTGAAATGTCTGAATAAATTGTTACATAATTGGAAAATTGTGTTTGAAAAGGTCCTCTAGATGCACCTGTGTTAAAACATACAGAAATACAAGAATAGAAGATTTGAAAAAAAATATTTGTTTTAATTAAAGACAAGACAGTTGATGAAAGTTCAAATATTTGCCAAACACCTTATAAATGAGCTTAAAGATGATGGATGTGTGTGTGTGTGTGTGTGTGTGTGTGTGTGTGTGTGTGTATCTTTATCCCTGTTTCTGTGCAGAACAACTTAAGTGCATTCCATGTGTTCTACGGAAATCTTTCAGACTTGATCTGACCTTTCAACCATATTATTAGTCATTTATTCAGTCTTCCATTCATCCACTCAAAAATATTTATGGCTTGCCTACTGGTGCTCAGAACTGGAGATGAGGCAGTGGATATGACAGAACATGGTTCCTCTGCCCAAAGATCTTAGAGTCTAGAAAGGCAGTGAGTCATCAAAGAATCATGGGAATGCAGTGTTGATGAGTGCTATGGAGAAGTTAATGGTAGTCTAAGTACAAAACAGCTGGCCCTACCTAACTCCAAAACTAGAATTATTTCCCATATGTCTTTGTAGAGGTGATATGAAATGCCAATAACTAGAGATGAAAGTTAAGAAAGAATAACTGCATACTTTGGTAGAAATGTGTCTTTTGACTACATTTGGGTTTGGGTTCATTATTTTCTAGAACTGATTCTCTGTAGCTGGTGGGAAAAATAGAATATCCTATCTCAGTCTTATATATTGATTATTCACTACTATTTACACTGCCAGTAGGATCCCATTAGACCAAAAGAAGGAGTAATTTAAAATGTTCTCCTGTTTTGTCTTTTGGACAACCAATGGCATCCTTATGATCTGTCAGACCACCTTCAGCAGAACGGAAATCAAGAAAGAGGATAGAAAGTCTGGCTGTTCCCACCCTTTCCAGACTCCAGTCATTGTTCTCAGATCTTTTCCTAGTCACTGAGCTCTTGTTTGGATGATGTTGTTTAGGCATATTTGTCTGTGACTCAAAACTGTGGTTAAGGAAGAGTGAGCTTTTTCTTGAGAGTTGAGAATTAATTTAGACTCCTTAAACACTAAATTGATACCTTTTCATGTGGAAACAATGAGTTCTTTCCTATTCAACTTATGAGTAGAAAGTCATTTAATGACTAGAAAATCATTTAACAAGTAAATTTATGAAGCTCTAAAAAGGTGTAAGGAAAGTAAGGAAAAAAGGAAGAAAAGTAATGATTCTGAAAATCAATAAAGACTACTGTAAGCAGAAGCATTTCTTTGTTTTTAACTAGCTGACTTTGCTCTGTCAAAGGAGGCTATAGCCAGATATTCAAGGTCACTATATAGTAATGGAGATCTGTGTGTGTGTGTGTGTGTACGCGCGTGTGTGTGTGCACACGCTGTGACATGCCTGAAATAAATTTAATTAGAACTTATTATCAGCATGCAGCTTAAGTAGCACAAGGTGCTTAAGCAGTTATAAGCCAATATTTTAATATTTTTCTTGATATTTAGAGCATTAATATCCTTTGTCAATATCAGTGTCTGAAACCTATCCTGAAAAAAACAAACAAAAGGGAATAGAAGTTAAAGACACTTCTATCTGATAGTCTGTAATTTTAAGAGCCACTAAGTATAGGAGATAAGACATCTTGGGGTTTTCTAAGTCTCTGATGTCCGGTCCTGAACCCTATCTAAATGGTTAATATATGACCTGAAGACGGGACTGATAAATGATTCACAATTAGGAGGAAAAAATGAGGAAATACTAGGACTTCACTTTCCAACAGATGGGAGATGTATTTTTATGTTGACTAAACTTTAATCAACAATAAATTAGAAAATCAGACATATTCTTAGAGGACAAAAGAAAATCAGTGAAAAGCCAAAGTGTAAATGTATGAAATTCAAGCAAAACCATAACTAATTGTTATGCTGAGAAATCAGCTCCATGTGAATTATTTTATATGAAATTGAAGAGACTTGTAGTTTATTCAATATTCAGCATTGTTCAAAATGCCTGAGTATTAGAAACCATGGTTGTACCCTCTGTTTTGCTCCAAGGGAAGGCAATTAAACAAGAGTGATGAAGTTTAGAAATAGGAAATTTTGAGGGCCAGTGGTCTTATAATAAAATTAATAAATGAAGTGGAATAAAATACATCCTGGACTGGAACTCAAGAATAGAAGCTAGCTGGCACTTTTTTTTTTTTTTTTTTTTTGTGGCTCTCTAAGCTCACTTCAAAAAACATGAAAAATGGAGATAATAACGCTTTTCTACCCCCTGTTGCACCGAGGACAAACAAACCAATATCTAAGAAGCCCTTTATGGCCCTCAGGGGAACGGTAATGTAAATTACCTTCCCAGGACAACTTCAAGCCTTCAGCTCATGGTAAATGGAAACACTCATCCCTTGTTTGCTTAACTCTTGACTTGGAAGCCTGATAAGGTGTCATCTTGGGATACCATTCAGGAGCAAGGAAAGCCACAGACTGTGGGATAAGAAAAGGAAATGAAACTCTTAGAAAATTTCTTGCAAGGCTTGGAAATGTTCTCTGAGTTCCATAGCTATATGGGGTAACTCAAGGCAGGAAGTTCTTCTCCCGTCATCTGGTGGCTATTTTGTGCCTGTGGAAATGTGGCTGCACATGATTTCCCTACTATGTGTTATAAGCTCTAAATCTTCTTGCAGTCAGTATGCAGGCCTAAATGTAGTTAAGTAAATGAAGGTCCTATCTGAAGTGTGACTTTCTCAGAGACAGATGTGGCTCCATGGTCACCTACCACATGGAGGAATGAAATAGATGTTTCTCTGCCATTACTGCTGGAGATCATTGGAAAGACATGAACAATGAAGAAAGAAAAACAGCTACTGAGTTAGGAATTCTTTGTGGAAAAGTTCTTTGCATCATGTATTGAGTCTGTTAAATTGCTACAACTCTTTTGGAAAGGAATTGGTTGCTAGGAATCAAACATAAACATGTATAAATCCATTTATTGAGTCTTCCCATTTAGTCTAAAGAAATAGCTCAAAAGAATATAAAAATCATTTGCAAAAGATGCTAAATTATATGTTTGTTGTAAATTTTGGTGTAATAATATACAAAATGGAAGTAAATTAGATATCTAGAAATAGCAATATGTTCATGCCATTCTGAATACTAAGCAGTCATTTGAAGTTACCAGTATAAAGGTGGTGTGGCTACATGAATCCATGCATACAATACTCAGTAAAAAAGAAGGTAAAAATTATATATACAAGATAATTGCAAATATATATAAATATTTATGCCGAGGAAAAATGAAAGGGAAACAAACACAAAAATCTTTGCTAAGTGTTGATTTTTTTCCAGGTCCTATTTGAGGAACTGAGCTAAATCAGTGTGAAGGACAGATAAGGGCACCATTCTCTTGACATTGACATTTAGTAAAAGGAAATAATAAAATAAGGATATATCAGATAAAAGGGAGCCTGACTGGCTCAACCAGTTAAGTGTTCAACTTTAGCTCAGGTCATGATCTCATGATTTGTGAGTTCAAGCCCTGTGTCAGGTCTGTGCTGACAGCTCAGAGCCTGGAGCCTGCTTCACATTCTGTGTCCCCCTCTCTCTCTGCCCCTCCTCCATTAGCACTCTGTCTCTCTCTAAAATAAATAGAACATTAAAATAATTTTACAAGAATATATCATGTAGTGACAAATGCATTGAAAAAATTAACAGGGTGTTATTGTAAGATAATACAGAAGGGGTTATTCTCAATTGCAGAGTCTGAGGAGACAGACTCTAGTTAGAGATCATGAGACTACGGTCTCTGTGAGTAAAACTCGTTACCTCTCCCTTTTCCAATCCCTTCTCAGTTGCCAGAAGGGAATACTGACGTTACCTCCCTGTGAGAGGGGCTTCCTGACGGTGGAGTCGTGCAGGGTACAGGTTTTCTCCTGTGGGAGTGGAATGCTTGCAGCCTGGGCTTGTTCACTCCCAAGTCCTACCCTCCTATGTGAAATTCATTACGAGCAGTTATCTGACCAGTCGGCTTTTGGAGGCCCAACCAGAGCGATCTGCCCATTTCTGGTTTACCCAGTCTGGAATTAAAATGAGAACCAAAGGCGGATCCCGGGCAGTGAGCACTCAGCCTTGGAATCGCTGCTTTCTTCTGTGCCCCTGATTCTTCCCCGAAAGCTGCTTTACTCTGGCTGGTGTCCTCCACTGGGAAACTGGGGAGGGTTCAGTCCTGAGGGGTCCCTCACAGAGGACTCAGGTACTGGAGTGAGCTGCCAGCCTCCTTTAGTGGCAGACTATGCCTGGTGCCTTGGGTAGAAGAAGAACTTGGGGTACGGTTTTCTCTATTGAAGTTCTGCAGCAGGAGGAGTAGAAAGAAAGGCATTTTTCATATAAAAGATTTTAAAAATGTTTTTCTCTTGTTAAGACCGGATCCTTTTCCCTCTCTTCTCCATAAATGGCAGACTCTAAGACCATGTGGTCATAAAGCCATTCTTACTGCTACAAATCCAGCAGTGAGATGACCTTGATTTTGGGCTTCTGTCTGCCATGTGTAGGTGGCAGCAGCCCGGTGACTAGACTATATCTTGTCAAACTCACAGACCTTTTTCTCTGTCTTTTTATGAGTGTAACAGGCCAGCAGTTCTGAAAAGAGAGAGTTGATAAAACCATGGCTTTATAGCCACCCACTAGACTGGAAATTTGTGAGAGCTGTGAGCTGCATGGGTAGCAGACTGCTGGTATTGCTGGATGAAGGGTTCATCGCTCACTTGCCGTGAGACTCATATGATATTTGAGAGCATCTAACTTGTCTTGGGGAAGAAGCACAGCACCCCTAGCAAACCTCAAGTATTATAATAAGGCGAAATCCCCTACAACATGCCCAGCCATACTCAGACTCTCTGTAGCCAAACGAGTGTCTACCTTAGCCACGGAGACAGACTGCTCCCAGCTTGCACAGCACTTTGCCAGGGGAATGGAGTTCATGGGTGGGATTGTCATTATCTGCTGCTCTTATGTTCTGGAGGAGGTGGATGGACCACACCAGGGAACCCTGCAGAGATCAGTCTTCTATAGGAGTTCTCTGTAGATAAATTACTGACCCCCCACCTCCTCTCCCTGCATGCAATATGTGAATAAATATCATGTGCATTACACTGAAAGCCATAAAACTAATCAGGTGCTCTTACCACTCAGTATCACTTACTACTCTCTAGTCCTACTTCAACTTTCACAAAACAGTAATCATTCTAGCTATAATCTCTATTTTGTTGGGCTTTTTAAATAGCTGCTTTAAAAATCTAATTGTATTTGGAACAACTAAATAAGTAGAAATTTCTTATGCTTTCTGCTCAAGCAGCCTGTTCGTAAAGCAGCTTTGAGACTGAATTTCCTTGAGAGTATCCACCCTGGATAATTTTAATCATTTCCTTGTTTATTCTCCCCCCTTTTCCTTGGCCTTCGTATCTGACTGTTTCTGAGACCAGGCGTGCCTCACACCTGCTTGGTATTCTAGCTCCGTCCCATCTTATCAGAATGCTAACACTGTGCTCACTGCAGCCTCTGGCCATGAGGTTTAAATAACCATACGAAATGGTTGTAAGGATGTATGCTGCATTGCATTGTCCAGAATTTTTCCTCACAGAAGCTCCTCTTGGCCTCTATAGATCTTTCTTAGTTTTATTGTATTATGAGTATAACATGTTTTATAAATCCATGACTCGTTTTCAATCACTCGACCGGCTGTATATTTAAAAGTTGGCAAGGAGCCAACAAAATTAATGCATATTCAGTCTTCTGGTCCACCATCTGTCACAAGTATGTTACTTGGTTGCCATTAAAGCTTTGATCCAGACTGATTCATAGGGCTTTATAAGAATCAACCTTGGAAAAGAACCTTAAAATAGAGTCTGTCTGATTTGCTCCAGCTTGTCTTTACAATAAAACTCCCATCAACCCACGCACATAGGCTGCTTTTTCTATGCTCAGACAGTAACCTGGGCAAATATCACTATTTTGGATTACAGTCCAGTTTACTTGTTTTATATCAACATAAGCTATTACTTCACTAAAGTTTTTCAATCTTTATATCATCTTAGTCATATAAGGCTCAAAGCATTACATCACCCAAAAAGTCTCCCCAGTCCTGGCCTTCTTCTAATAATTTTTCACTGGATATTAACAGGGTACTTTGCAATTGAATATATATGACATTTACCTAATGGGAAGATCTTTGGGAGGACATTCTTCACTTGGTCATAGCTATAGCTTCTCTGCCTACCAAAGGTGTGACCTTTATGGGAGTTTGACTGCAAAGCTGGCCTCCGATAATTGTTGCCATCTCTGTGTTCATGCTGATGGTCACATCAAGACGTAGAAACTATTTTCTTCTCTCTAAATATAAACTAGTCAACAAAAAGCAGGGGAAGTGGCTTATTGAGAATTCTAAGCCCAGGCATTAGAAGGTTTGCAGCTTCCTTTTGAAGTGATTCTTTTCATAATGCTGCCTCTTAGAACCTGGTCTCCCTAGTGTGAAAAACCCAAATTACATGGAGAATACTTGTTACTCCAGTTGACCTCTCACATGAACTCCCAGGCAAGAGCCAGCATCAATTCTCAGTCCACCTGACATTCTAACTGAACAAGTCTCCAGATGTTTATGGCCCATTGCCAAAAATCAAATGGAACAGAAGAACCATCTAGCTGAACATAGTCAACCCAAAGACCATGAGAAATAACCATGTTTGTTCTTTTACAGTGTTAATTTGGATGCTGAATAGCATTAGATAAATAAAATGCCTGTGCCACAAGGCAGGGTCTCCAGTGATCCGATATCTTCTGTAGGGAAAAAATAGCCCCAGCCTTGGGAATAAAACTTACCAAGGGACTTCCCCATGGGCCTATTACTAGTTGGGGTTTCCCAGAGTACCAGAATTTCACCAAAAATCCTCATACTGAGACAGGGAGAAGCAGATGGGATTCTATGAATATCTATAAAGATTCTGTGAATTTTTGCTCTTATCAATATTATTCTTACACTAGTTGATATATCATTTTTATATATACTTTGAAACTTTCTCCATGTTCTTACCTATTTGCATTAAGAACTGTTCAGAATAATGGGAATACGTATAGGCTTCTTCTTCTAGGGTAATCTTTTTTTTTTTTTTTTTACATATAGTTTATTGTCAAATTGGTTTCTATATAACACCCAGTGCTCATCCCCACAAGTGCCCCCTCCATGCCCATCTCCTCCCTCTCCCCCAACACCCATCAGTCCTCAGTTTGTTTCTCAGCATTCAAGAGTCTCTCATGGTTTCCCTCTATCCCTTTCTTCTCCCCCAATGGTCCACCATTAAGTTCCTCCCAATCCTCCTATATGTGCAAACATATGATATTTGTCCTTCTCTGCCTGACTTATTTCTCTAAGCATAACACCCTCAAGGTCCATTCATGTTGCTACACAGGCCAGATTTCATTCTTTCTCATTGCCATGCAGTATTCCATGCTATAGATAAACCACATCTTCTTGATCCTTTTGTCCATTGATGGACACTTAGGCTCTTTCCATGTTTTAGCTGTTGTTGAGAGTGCTGCTATGAACATTGGGGTCCATGTGCCCCTATGCATCAGCATTTCTGTATCCCTTGGGTAAATTCCTAGCAGTGCTATTGCTGGGTCATAGGGGAGTTCTGTTGTTAGTTTCCTGAGGAACCTCCACACTGTTTTCCAGAGGGGCTGTACCAGTTTACATTCCCACCAACAGTGTAGGAGGGCGCCCCTTTCTCCACATCCTCGCCAGCATCTAGAGTTCTCTGATTTGCTCATTTTAGCCACTCTGACTGGCGTGAGGTGGTATCTCAGTGTGGTTTTGATGTGTATTTCCCTGATGAGGGATGTTGAGCATCGTTTCATGTGTCTGTTGGCCATCTGGATGTCGTCTTTGGAGAAGTGTCTGTTCATATCTTCTGCCCATTTCTTCACTGGGTTGTTTGTTTTTCGGGTGTGAAGTTTGGTGAGTTCCTTATAGATTTTGGATACTAATCCTTTGTCTGATATGTCATTTGCAACTATCTTTTCCCATTCCGTTGGTTGCTTATTAGTTTTATGGGTTGTTTCCTTTGCCGTGCAGAAGCTTTTGATCTTGATGAGGTCCCAATCGTTTATTTTTGCTCTTGATTCCCTTGCCTTTGGGGATGTGTCAAGTAAGAAGTTGCTGCGGTGGAGGTCAAGGAGGTTGTTTCCTGCTTTCTCCTCTAGGGTTTTGATGGTTTCCTGTCTCACGTTCAAGTCCTTTATCCATTTTGGGTTTATTTTTGTGTATGGTGTGAGAAATTGATCTAGTCTCATTCTTCTGCATGTTGCTGTCGACTTCTCCCAATACCATCTGTTAAAGAGGCTGTCTTTTTTCCATTGGGTATTCTTTCCTGCTTTGTCAAAGATTAGTTGGCTGATGTGTAGCAACATGGATGGACCTTGAGGGTGTTATGCTGAGAGAAATAAGTCAGGCAGAGAAGGACAAATATCATATGTTTGCACATATAGGAGGATTAGGAGGAACTTAACTGAGGAACAAGGGGGAGAAGAAGGGGGGAAATGGGGAAAGGGAGAGAGGCAAACCATGAGAGACTCTTGAATGCTGACAAAAACTGAGGACTGATGGATGTGGGGAGGAGGGGGAATGGGCATGGAGAAGGACACTTGTGGGGATGAGTGCTGGGTGTTATGTGGAAACTAATTTGACAATAAACTGTAAAAAAAAAAATTAGTTGGCTGTATACCTTTGGGTCCAGGTCTGACTTCTCAATTCTATTCCATTGGTCTATGTGTCTATTTTTGTGCCAATACCATACTGCCTTGATGAAAGCTTTGTAGTAGAGGCTAAAGTCTGGGATGGTGATACCACCTGTTTTGGTTTTATTCTTCAATATTACTTTGGCTATTCAGGGTCTTTTGTGGTTCCATACACATTTTAGGATAGTTTGCTCTAGTTTTGAGAAGTAAGCTGGGGCAATTTTGATTGGAGTTGCACTGAATGTGTAGATTGCTTTGGGTAGTAATGACATTTTAACTATATTTATTCTTCCTATCCATGAGCATGGAATGTTTTTCCATTTCTTTGTGTCTTCTTCAATTTCCTTCATAAATTTTCTATAGTTTTCATTATACAGATCTCCTGTATCCTCGGTTAGGTTTATTCCGAGGTATTTTATGGTTTTTTGTGCAATTGTGAATGGGATCCGTTTCTTGATTTCTCTTTCTGTTGCTTCGTTCTTGGTGTATAAAAATGCAACCGATTTCTGTACATTGATTTTGTACCCTGCAACTTGGCTGAATTCTTGGATCAGTTCTAGTAGGCTTCTGGTGGAGTCTGTCAGGTTTTCGATGTAGAGTATCATGTCATCTGCGAAGAGTGAAAGTTTGACTTCCTCTTTGCCAATTCTGATGCCTTTGATTTCCTTTTGGTGTCTGATGGCTGATGCTAGGACTTCCAGCACTATGTTAAACAGCAGTGGTGAGAGTGGACATCCCTGTTGTGTTCCTGATCTCAGAGGGAAAGCTCTCAGTTTTTCCGCATTGAGGACGATGTTAGCTGAAGGATTCTCATAGATGGCTTTGATGATGTTTAGGTAGGTTCCTTCTATCCCAACTTTCTCTAGAGTCTTTATTAAGAACGGATGCTGTATTTTGTCAAATGCTTTTTCTGCATCTATTGACAGGATCGTATGATTCTTATCTTTTCTTTTATTGATGTGATGTATCACATTGATTGATATGCGAATGTTGAACCAGCCCTGTAACCCAGGAATGAATCCCACTTGATCTTGGTGGATCATTCTTTTTATGTGCTGTTGGATTCGATTTGCAAGTATCTTCTGGAGGATTTTTGCATTTGTATTCATCAAGGATATTGGCCTGTAGTTCTCTTTTTTTGCTGGATCTCTGTCCGGCTTGGGAATCAGAGTGATGCTGACTCATAAAATGAGTCCGGGAGTTTTCCTTCGATTTCTATTTTTTGGAATAACTTGAGAAGAATGGGTATTAGTTCTGTTTTAAACGTCTGGTAGAATTCCTCAGGGAAGCCATCAGGTCCAGGACTCTTATTTGTTGGGAGATTTTTGATCACTGATTCGATTTCTTCACTATTATTGGTCTGTTCAGATTTCCTATCTCTTCCTGTGTGAATTTTGGTAGTGAGTGTGTGTTTAAGAATTTGGCCATTTCTTCTAAGTTGTCCAATTTGTTGGCATATAATTTTTCATAGTATTTCCTGATAATTGTTTGTGTTTCTGAGGGGTTGGTTGTAATCCGTCCATTTCCATTCATGATTCTGTCTATTTGGGTGCTCTCTCTTTTCTTTTTGAGAAGCCTGACTAGAGGTTTGTCAATTTTGTTTACTTTTTCAGAAAACCAACTCTTGGTTTCATTGATCTGTTCAATTGTTTCTTTGGTCTCTATGTTGTTTATTTCTGCTCTGATTTTTACTATTTCTTTTCTTCTACTGGGTTTAGGATGTTCTTGTTGCTCTGCCTCTAGTTCCTTTAGGTGAGCTGTTAGATTTTGGACTTGCGCTTTTTCTAATTTCTTGGAATAGGCTTGGAGTGCAATGTACTTTCCTCTGAGGACTGCCTTTGCCGCATCCCATAGATTTTGGATTGTTGTGTTTTCATTTTCATTTGTTTCCATATATTTTTTAATTTCATCTCTAATTGCCTGATTGGCCCGTTCATTCTTTAGTAGGGTGTACTTTAACCTCCATGTCTTCGGAGGTTTTCCAGACTTCTTCCTGTGATTGATTTCAAGTTTCAAAGCATTATGATCTGAAAGTGCGCATGGTATGATCTCAATTCTTTTATATTTATTGAGGGCTGCTTTATGTCCCAGTATGTGATCTATCTTGGAGAACGTGCCATGTACACTTGAGAAGAAAGTGAATTCCCTGACCTCAGGATGTAGAGTTCTAAATATATCCGTCAGGTCCATCTGGTCCAATGTGTCTTTCAAGTCCATTATTTCTTTAGTGATTTTCTGTCTGGTTACCTATCCATTGCTGTAAGCGGAGTATTAAAGTCCCCTGCTACTAGCACATTCTTATCTATAAGCTTGTTTCTGTTTGTGATTAGTTGTTTTAAATATTTAGGTGCTCCCATATTTGGTGCATAGACATTTATGATTGTTAGTTCTTCCTGATGGATAGACCCTGTAATTATTATGTAATGCCCTTCTTCATCTCTTGTTATTGTCTTTAATTTAAAGTCCATTTTGTCTGATATAAGTATAGCTACTCCGGCTTTCTTTTGATTTCCAGTAGCATGTTATATATTTTTCCATCCCCTTACTTTTAATCTGAAGGTATCTTCCAGTCTAAGGTGAGTTTCTTGTAGACAGCATATAGATGGATTTTGTTTTTTTTTTTTTAATCGATCCTGCTACCCTTTGTCTTTTGATTGGAGCATTCAGCCCATATACATTCAATGTTATTATTGAAATATGTGGGTTTAGAGACTTTGTGTCCTTTGTGGGGTTCGTGTTTGTGGTGGTGTCTCTGGAATCTTTGTTCCTTGCAACCTTTCCTTCAGAGAATCCCCCTCAGGATTTCTTGTAGGGCTGGCTTCGTGGTGACAAGTTCTTTCAATTTCTGTTTACTTGGAAACGTTTTTATCTCTCCTTCTATTTTGAATGACAGGCCTGCTGGATAGAGGATTCTTGGCTGCATATTTTTCCTGTTCATCACACTGAAGATCTCCTTCCTTTCCTTTCTGGTCTGCTGAGTTTCAGTAGATAGGTCTGTTACCACTGATAGGCTTCCATTTGTATGTGAGGGCCCTTTTCTCCCTAGCTGCTTTCAAAATTCTCTTTGTCCTTCTATTTTGCTATTTACACTATGATATGTCATGCAGAAGATTGATTCAAATTACGTCTGAGGGGAGTCCTCTGAGCCTCTTGTATTTCAAAGTTTACTTCCTTACCCAAGTTGGGGAAGTTCTCTGCTATAGTTTGTTCCAGGACTCCTTCAGCTCCTTTCCCTCTCTCTTTCTCTTCTGGGATTCCTATGATATGGATATTGTTGCGTTTGACCGTATCGCTGAGCTCTCAAAGTCTTCTTTCATGCTCCTGGATAAGTTTGTCTCTTTTCTTCTCAGTTTTCTATTTTTCTATAATGGTGTCTTCTAAATCACTTATTCTCCTCTCCCTCTTCAACCCGTGCATTGGAGGCCTCTAATTTTTTATGTATCTCATTTATCGCATTTCTCAATTCATCATGTCTATTTTTATTCTCCATGTTGCTTGTAGCCATAGTTTCTTTGATGTCCCCTATGCTTTTTCCAAGCCCAGCTATTAATTTTATGATTATTGTTCTAAAATCTTGTGTACTTATGCTTCTTATAT